>JAHDVE020010369.1:0-173934 GCA_022606495.2 Halesus radiatus
ATAGAATGTGCCTCCTATGTCATTTTGAAAGAAACCCACTGAAGCCACTGACTTTTGGTTCTAGTCCACCCACATCTTTAAAATCACTGAATAGACAATACAAGATAGAATGTGCCTCCTATGTCATTTTGAAAGAAACCCACTGAAGCCACTGACTTTTGGTTCTAGTCCACCCACATCTTTAAAATCACTGAATAGACAATACAAGATAGAATGTGCCTCCTATGTCATTTTGAAAGAAACCCACTGAAGCCACTGACTTTTGGTTCTAGTCCACCCACATCTTTAAAATCACTGAATAGACAATACAAGATAGAATGTGCCTCCTATGTCATTTTGAAAGAAACCCACTGAAGCCACTGACTTTTGGTTCTAGTCCACCCACATCTTTAAAATCACTGAATAGACAATACAAGATAGAATGTGCCTCCTATGTCATTTTGAAAGAAACCCACTGAAGCCACTGACTTTTGGTTCTAGTCCACCCACATCTTTAAAATCACTGAATAGACAATACAAGATAGAATGTGCCTTCTATGTCATATTTAAAGAAACCCACTGTACCCACTGAATTTTGGTTTTAGCCCCGAGAGCCAATAAAAAATACTATTTATATGGGATATGTCTCTCTTGCACTGCCTGAATTATACATATGAATTCTATTTGATCGAAATGAAATTATGATAAAATGTTTTTTTTGTATTTGAAATTTAAGATCAGATCGGTCAGACTTTTGGATCACGAAACACGCCCAGGTTGCATTTCTTGTTTCTTCTTTATTCTATGTTTAAAATAGACCCCACTTGGTCACGACTATCAGTCACTTGTCAAATTACGTATCCGAAAGTAATTTTATTTTTGAAACATGAATTTAACCAATCACCTTACGGTTCATGATTGTGGAAAAAATCAAACAATTTTAGTTTACATATTCGTAAAAAGCATTTACTTTGTGGTCATATTCTAGTTATTTTTCCAGTGAACCGCTCTGTTCCTCTCGAAAAACTCATAATTACCCCTCTTCTTTAGTCGCCTCCCACTCCAACAACTAAATATTGTTGTATGTCTGTCATTATTTTGCATCTTATCTTAGTTTTCATATAGTCCTGACGAAGAAAGCGTACTTATGAAACCGGTCGATAAATGTATTAAATTGATGTGGTTTAAAACAAATGTATGTGTTTATATTATAATTGAAGGTTAGTTTACAATTTCGTTATAAAAACGTTCGGTAGTTGTAGTCATCTCCTTTGAAAAGACATTAATTTATTAATAAAACATGAGACCAATTTTTTTTGTAGCTTTTCTATATTTTCTGCGGATAAATGTATTCACATGAAATTTAAAAATGTATGCAGGAGGCCTTTGCTCAGTTAAGGCGATGCAATAGCAAGTAATGCAAAATCATGTTTTTGGTTTGAAAATTGGATGGCCTAGAGATATCGTAGATGATTTAATTAAATACTGCAAGTAGAACACACCTTGGTCTTTCATTTAACCGGTCATTTTTTGGTGAGTATTTTTATAAGCCTAAAAAAAAATAAAGATTTAAAAAAAAATTGTACTGCAAAATCTCCTACTTACGAACCTCTTTTTCGATATTGTCGTATGACAATATATAACAATAGGACAATATCGGAATTGTGGCATATTAAGTTTCTTAGAATATGACCAAAAACATTTTAATAATTATACCTGAGCTTTACAAAATAAAATAAAAAACACGCATTTTGGTGATGTTTTTTTTTGTGTAAATCGAAACATGCGGCCGGTGTTAGCGGGAATTTCAACCTTTTCGCCACCTACACAAGGAGTGTGTAATGTTGTTTGAATTTTAGGAAGTGAATCGCCTTAAAGGGAACGGCTGCGGTGCCTGTTTCATACAAAACTGAATTTTGGATTGGAGGCCAAAATACCCATCCAAACCGAATGATCTATTTTTTTAATTAAATTTTTAGTAACTATCTAGTACGGATGAGAAGTATTTTATTTATTTTTCTTTTATCTTATGAAATATTGGCCATTAAAGGAATTCATTTTTCGCGATTTTAGAGGCATCTTTAACAATTATTTAAGGGCTAACGGTGATTTTAAAAAAAGTTTTAACCCATCTGCTTTGAAAATATAATGAAATGTAAAATTAATTTTATTTTAAAAATATTAAAATAACCATTATGGTGGACTTTAAATTAAATTAAAAACGACCAATTTACGGTGGAACATAAATTTCGACCCGAAAAATACTTATTTTTTTAATGTTTTATTTTTATATTTTTATTCATGTTATCATACTTACATAGGAAATGTGATATATGTTTTAAAACTACGATAAACCCGCAAATATTTTTTAAGCTGCCTCTAAAATTATGAAAATTGATTTTTTTTATGGCACATACTTAAAAAATTAAACAAAAATAAATAAAATACTTCTCATCCGTACTAGATATTTACTAAACCTTTAATTTAAAAAAAAAATAGATCATTCCGTTTGGATGGGTATTTTGGTCTCCAATCCAAAATTCAGTTTTGTATGAAACAGGCACCGCCGCCGTTCCCCTTAATACAGTACAGAAATGTATTAATCATTTTCAAAGAACTAATAATATTATCCAATATTATCGACAAACCCATTCATAATCCTGTGAACTCTTCAATCTTCAATAGTTTTTTAAAATTAGCTCTATCTCACAGCGTCTGTTTTAAAGGTACAATAATAATCTTTATTACATTCCTACCGCATGAAATTCCGTCTACTGGCGCCCCCTTATTTTGAAATTAATCGTTCTATCATTTATCCTTTAATAATATAACAGTCATGCATCAATGGAACGAACTATCTAATTTCTTATTTGATCCTTCGATTATCCTAGACCCCATTAGTGGAACCATAAATTAAAAGCAACATACGGCACGGAGCACAGACAAAAAACATAAAAGAATTCTTTGGCAGCCGAAATCCTTTGGAATTTCGCTCGTCTGATCCAAATACACGAAGATTTATAGTACCGCCGGGAGTGGTCAGCAGTTTGTAGTCATAGATATTTTTCCTGTATTTTGACACGAGGCACAAATCATTTATTATTGTGTAAGATACCTACCTTGTTAGGTAATGCTTTCGTCGATATTACAAGTGCTATTTTGGGTTTTGCTGTTATAACAGCTTTTTTTCATTCCCTAATGCCCACTAAAAAACCCTTCTATCTTGACTACAAAACAAATAGTATTTATACTTAGAAAAGCTCTCGAATTGAGAGCTTTGTCGTCATGAAATTTGCACTAACTTTGATGTCTGTAGTTTCTAGTTCAATGTAACTTTTTGACAGTCAAATAAATATCCAATCCCCACTCCAACACCTAAAATTTATATGTCTTGTAAATATTCTATATCATAAGTTAGTTTTAATATTCTCCTGATGAAGGAAGGGTGCTTCCGAAACCGGTAGAGTTTTAATAAAATAAAAGTGGTCTACAACAAATTTATGTGTTTTTTATTGTAAATAAATATCCATTTAACGGTCGGCACCCAAAAATACACCCTTTGCAGATTGCTAACTCTATAGACTATGAATTTGTGAATTCTATACGAGTATTAAGGAAAATGTGTAAGATTTCAAAAGACAATAATCATCAAACTGTGGTCTGTTATTCATGTATGAAATACTTTATGGAATGTATTTAAAAAAAATTCATGATAACCGTTAGAGAATTTTTGTCTTTTAAAACCTTATACATTTTCCTAACTACCCGTATAGAATCTACAGATAAATCATTTACGGTATTGCTTGAGTAAGCAACCTGCAAAGTGATGTTTCGATACATTTTTGAGTTCCGGCCCTTAACAGAACTGCAAAAAATAAAGTAAGATGCTGTACAATATATCAATTGTTCAATAAGAAAAATATTTAGGTAGATAGAACTGTCGAAACTTGTCATACTGTGTTTAACATAATAATTACCGAGTTCAACACAATAATTACTGTGTTTGACATAATAATTACTGTGTTTGACATAATAATTACTGTGTTTAACATAATAATTACTGTGCTAAACATAATAATTACTGTGAACATAATAATTACTGTGCGAGAAGCAACAAAATTTTATTTGATAAAAAAACAATAGAATAGTTTAACGTGAAAAAAAACAACATTTCATCATTCTTTTCGCGTAATAATTACTTTATAGGTGAAAAATTGTTGATTAATACGTAAGATAAATTACGTTTCGAATCAGATATAGGATTCAACCGGAGCAGTTAGGGGAAGGATTTTTGAAAGCCCTACCAAAAATATCTCCCCATCTCTCTAAAATCACTGGTGATTCCTATCACGATTTTCGTACTTTTCTTTTACATGTAGTATTCTTGTAAAGAGGGTGAAAAAACGCTGGCAGCTGTGTTTATTTTCATCATTGATTGATTTTTACAACATACATACCACCCTTAGTGGCTGTCATATGTTTTTTAATGTTTTCGTTTGGTGTTTTCAATATGCTAAATGTCAAAAACTATCAAAACGTTTTGACGAAAAACGTAGGTTCAATTTTTTTACAAAATTTCACAAAATTGTTATGTAGGCACGCATAACATAATGCGTAAGAAAGCAATATGTGTTAATTGTTCTTTCTGACAGTAGGTCCGCCAATTGTGTACACAAAAATCTAATTTCAACCATTCGTATTGTTGTCGACAAGCTTTTGACGTAATATGGCGTCAGGAGAATGACGTTCGAGAACCCGATGTCTAAAATTCGTATTTTTGCGATAAGTTTATAGGAATTCAACCGGTAGCCTATGAAGATTAATCGCGGAATGTTGTTGCAGTTTTTTTAAAAAATCGTGCTTTCCGTTTCTTCTTCGTGAAATGTGTACAAAAAACACCACTCCATTACGTGGAAACTGTTTTAAATCAGCTTGATGTGTAATTCACAATACCAACAATAATAAATTAATCAACAATTTGTTCTTAAACCATTTTACACAGAAAGACGGTGCGTGCGTTGTTTGGTGTGTACACACTGTACACTGTGTACAGCTGGAAAGTGATATTCTTTAATAATTAGTCTTGAGGTAGGCTTAAATCTTGTACTAGAGATGGGCATAATGGATTTATCCATTTTTAAATGAAGGGTCTTGTATTATATTATATGCTTATATTAACTTTGTTTAAATCATTCTTATTATTACATTCCATTGCCGACTAGTGACGATACTTTATCATAACTTCTTCACGGCAAAAAATCAATATAAAAATAATTATATTAACCAAAAGCTTCAGCTTTTTGCAGCATTTTTTTCACAAAAAAATTATTAAAAAATTAATCGTCATATTTTGATTCTAAAAATAATCGATTTTTATTAACCGACTAGCTGTTGTGTACTCGGTCTTGCTTAGGATTTTTTTTTTTAATAATGTTAGGAAATTGTAAATTCTTGTTTGTCGTTTAGGTGCCATAATTGATTTGATAGCGATCTACTATCTCTAAACAAAGAAACAAAAACAAAACAAAATTAGAATTTTTTTTTCAAAATATATTTAAATAAAATAGTTTTTAAGTTGGTACCTATTTGTGTTTTCAATATTGAAAATGTTCTACCCAAACAAACTTTCTTCTTTTGAATATGTAGTCTGTGGCTAACCAGAGTGGTATATCTATGGGATAACCTAAATAAAACATGGCGGGTTCAATGTTTTTCATACTAATTTTAAAACGTTATAGCAACAGTTTTACACATTATATTTCATCCAAACTACTCTCTAAGCCTTCCCGATACTAATAAGAATAAACTGTGTTATTTTCACCGAAACCGGTCCGGTAATTTTCGAGGAAATCGAGGACAGACAGACAATCATTCATTTTTATATATACTCGTATGTGTATTGATCACAAAATAGATTGATGACATCGAATTCCACATTTCAGGAAAGAAAATATTTCGATAATTTCAACGTTTCTTAAACGCATATTTTAATAATTATGTCACTAGTGCCACCCACCAATCTTTTAAAGAAGATGTATCAAATAATTTATTATTCTTCGTCTTCTAATCCCAGAAGTCTTCTATCCATAAAAGCTATAGATATAACACATTTCGAAACGAAGTACACATGCGACCTATTGATTTGATTAAAAATATACATTTTTCGTTAAGTTGTTGGAGTTAATTTTTCCCCAGCGCCGGAATAAAGTTAATGGCTTGGCCGCAGTCCAAAGCTGGCTCAACTTAGTCCGGCGGGCCAATCCTACTTCCAAACACACATAATCATATTCAATATTATTATTAAACAGATATTCGACCCATAGTCTGCGGTTCTTATATCGCTACGGTTTATAACACCTTGCAGACACCTTTAGGAAAAAGGGGAGTGAGCTTCTGGAATTGAGATGAATGCTTCCCTGAGAGGGATATCTATTGAGAGGGAGATATCCTTAAGAGAAACATTTATTTCGAAGGAACCACTGAAGTCATAATTGATAGACTTTCTCTAGTACAATTTCGACGGCAGGAGGCAAAGTTCACGTGAAACCTATTTGGGAACCAGCTTAGTTCTCTGCCGTCCACGTTTGCTTCGCGTGATTTTGACTGCGGTAAGAAAAATTACCAAACATTTATAAAAAGGGTCAAATTAACTACTCTTACAAAATATTCGGTTTTTGTAAGCAAGCTGAACCTTTTTACTTAGTTTCTGTTTTACTTAAATCAGGATCACGCTTGGCCCGCCCCACACCCCTCTTTTTTAGTTTCTTCCCCTTGCGTATTAGGGCATCTCTATTTATTATTTGCTCTGTTGAAGGAACACTTTTTTGGTAGGAACACTTTCTTCGGAGCTTTCTTTGAGTTAGTAAAATAATTAAATATAAATGATCATATAACGGAGTACTCTCATATAAAAACATTGTTCGGATCCGCAAGGCATAATCACCGTTGTTATTAATTATTTTTGTGTTTAATTCGTAGAACTCCATTTATTTTTATTTACAGTTTTGCAACTATTTTAGTTTTTATAATTGTGCAATTTTCAAACTCAAATTCAAAATTTTCAGTTGAAAGTGGCCTTGAACGCCGAAATAGCTGTCACAATAATAAAAACTAAAATACTTGCTAACTTAATGATAACATTATTAAATTTGATTTACATTGAATTTTTAAAAAAATCACCCTTGTTGAAAAATTCATAGTAATTTGGTTCTTAAAAAATTATTGAGTACATAAAAACACTATTTAAAAAATAATCACACCCGAAAAACCATTAAAATTGTAACCAAACATGAAAACAAAGTTTAAATACTTTGAAAACAAATAAATTAAATGAACGAAGATGGAAACAGGTGATACCGGACAAAAACAAATACAAGGTGTTCTTAAACTAAATTATTCGGAGATCTTTTAAATCGATAAAATTTTATACCGCAATCATTAAAAATCTATATACGAGTATACTTACATATGTCATATTTTATGTGGGTGGCTTTTGAGTTGTTTTCGCTTCTCTTTCGATCTTGAACCAACGCTTCGGCTGCCTTGCAGAACAGATTTGACCACAAATAACCACCAACATTGGCCGAGAGAAACTAAAATTACATTTATCTAAATAATTCATTACCAGTTTACCACTGTGGGTGGGATTTTTGGGTGCATTTTTTTAAAATTTAATAGGTAATTGTGTAGAAAGTGGTAAAATTTATCGGTATTTTAGACCCAAGCGAAAGCTTTAAGCGAAACGGCCAATAATTCATTGTTTTACGCTCCCATCGGTTCCGGTGGTGTGGCGAATCAATAAACATAACTTTATTCGCTAAAAATAAACACGTCTACCGAAATAGCACTTTCGTAGTTAGCTAATTTTACAACCTGTTTCGAGGGTGAGAATCGCCTGTGAGCAAGTCATAAATGTCTCTGTGTTGGCTTTATGCTCTCCTGATGACTACTGAAACTTGGCCATTCGAAACGCGTTCAATGCAGAATTTATTGTGTGGGCTAATTACAATTGTGTTTAGCCTCCATCCCGAAAGTTACAAAATCAAAAGATTTCCTAAAATCTGTAGGCGTTAATGTCTGAAAACACGCGATTTTCAACATGTCTCGGACATTTCCCTAATTATTCCAGAATTTCCGGACTTGTTCCATTCGATCTTTCCAGGTCTTCTGTCAACCTGCTTTCCTACATTGTACCAAACTACCCGCGTTTTCCATTTGGACATCTTCAAGCAGATATTCAATTTCCTCAGTCTGAAGGTTAGGACGATATTACTAACTTTAATATTGGCATACTAACGTAAGCCAGATGAAATTAAATTTCGATTTTAGATTTTTTAAATCGTCCGGTAAGAAATACACTTTGTCACTTGACTGGATTTGACGAAATATTCATATGGTATTTAAAAATAGGGCTTGGGGCATGTGGCCCGCTTTACACTTGGCGATTAAAATAGTTTACATTGAAAGCCATCAAATTTAAGTGATGTGGTTATAAGTATTTTCAGGGGACTTTCATGACGATATTTTGATGGAATTAGAAGATATTTAACGAAAGATTATCTAGAGATTAAATTGAAAAAATATCACAAAACTTCGTAAACAGATTTTTCGACTGGCCAACTTTGTTTCAGGAGTAAAAACGAGTATTAGTAATGTCCGATTTTTGAACAGCATTGTAAGATAATTGGGTAAGTATATATTGGGTAAGAGGTGATTTCTCACAAAAACGGCGCTATACAAGTCATCCAACTGTTGTTATTATTATTATAATATTAAATGAATATTAAATTAATAAAACCTGAACCAGATGGCATTGAATATAATTTCTTCAATAAATGTGTAATTATTTTGTGGCGTCATTATTAATAAAATGAATATACCATAATATACTTAGTTTAATTTATATATTAAACTAAGTGTTTCATGTTAATTTTATTAATGTATATGTCTTATAAATATGCCCATTCTGCCCCCTTTTCAAAATATTGTTTTTTCTCTGTCAATATTGTGCTCCACCTAATACTCGTACGAGCGCACGTTAGTTTCCCTTCCTTCCATTTGCCAAACATCCTTCTGGAATACGGAATCGGCGATGGAGATTTATTAATAGACGATTGCAGTACGGTGTAGTTATTTCTAATTATAAAGCCAGCGCTCTCTGTGTGTACGGGTATGCGTGTGTTGGTGTCTACAATATACACATTATTAAACATGCGTTAGTAAAGCATATCTTGTGACAAAATTGTTGGTTTTGGGGTTTTTATCGCTTTCCGTAAACATTGGCACGATCTCTTAATGCGGACATAAAAAAATACATTTTAACGAAATTGGGGTACTTAAGTAAAAACAAGTTACTTTTGAAACATTTGTTCTTTCGTGTTTGAAAGTGTTTTAAATTTAAAAATGAACAGAATATAGGAAAATGGAATTTGGATTATTTATTATTCAATTATTGAAGAAGAATATGAAAAACAGTGACACAGAAAAATCAGATACGTCTTCTAAGTCATTTTAGTGCTGTTTTTAAAGTTATTTAATTGACTTATTTCAGCTAGACTTTAATACCCGACTTGTACTCATTAAACTTTTCTATTGTAAACCCATAACGTTTTTTGTTAGGTGCCTAGAGAGATTATTTTCGAAAATTGCAATACTGAAATTTCCTTCGATTTCCAAGAGAAATTCTAATGGACTTTAAAATGTATCACTTTAAATTTGAATAGATAATGCTTGTGAGATACAGCATTCACCATTTACCACCCACGAGCTGCTGTGCAGAAACTGGGACCTTTCGGATGACATTATGAGATGTAATTTCAAAATACAACTGTGTTTACTGTCTTTTCTAAGAAATAATTGTGCATAAACACATATTACGTGTTTTTTGTTTGTTTTTGTTTTTGTTTTCGTGACAAAATACCAGTGGTGTTCCGAGAATTTTCTTTCTTGAATGAGGTTTTTCGAAATATTTGTTTGGTATTTTAAAATTACACAAGAATTTTTTTTTTGCAATTTTACATATGTGAAAAAAAAACTGTACTCTCTTTTTTGGAATACTACTCTACTTTTACAGATATTTTGATCATTTATTTATTTATTAATTAATCAATTTATTTGTTAATTGATTTATTTATTCGTTTTTTATTGATTAATTGATTGACTTATTTATTATTTTTTTTTTATTAAGTATTTAATTTAATTACATATTTTTTTATTAATTTATCTATTTGGTTATGTATGTGGTATTTTGAAATAACATCTCCTAATGTCATCTGAAAGGTCCCAGTTTCCGCACAGAAGCTCGTGGGTGGTAGATGCTGAATGCTGTATCTCACAAGCATTAACTATGAAAATTTAAAGTGATACATATTTATCGATTTGTCTACTTGTTTACTTCTTTATTTATCTATTTACTTATTTATTTATTTATCTATTTATTTATTTATTATACGTTCTTCAAACGATTGGTTTTTACTTTGTGGCGTCATTATTAATAAATGAATTAAATAATATGCTTTGTATTCACCACTTTTTTAATATAAAGATATCTACATGTTTCGAAAGCGATGCTTTCTTCGTCATTATTATTATTTAGTATTACTCCTGATGAAGAAAGCAACGCTTTCGAAACATATAGATGTCTTTATATTAATAATGTGGTGAATACAAATGATGTTATTTAAATTCATCCATTTATTTATTTATTAATTCATTTATCTATTTATTTATTCAAATACATATATATTTTATTTTATTTTTTATTTACGCCTTGTAAATATAGTGTACCAAGCTATAATACGATAAACGTACCACAGCTGAGTTAGAAAATTGCTCCGAATTGTTCACAAATCGGAGCAATTTTAGGCCTTGTATGTTAAGTGTGAATCAAATGTAATTACCCAGACCTTCGAAGTACTAATACATTTAAGAAAAGAATTGGACAACAATCTTGTGTGACAAACGCTTGTAGAACAACAACAAAAAAAATATTTAGTACAGTTAACTTTTCAACACAACAATCGTACCTAAATCCGGTTACATGTTTGTAGGAACATGGTATTAGGTATCTAATATTCGGGTTCATAGAGAAAACTAGAGCGAATGAAACGACAGCTGCAGATTTTTCTTTCTAGTGTAACAGATAAATCAACCATAATGTATTTACCACACTTTAATTTCAAAACTCAACATAATGAATAAATATTATAGTAATAAGAAAATGTTTAGATACGTGTTAAAACACGTGCCACTTGTCGCTCGTGGTCTAGAGATATTATCTGGTAGTTAATTAAGTTTGTTTCTAATATTTCTATTTTTGATACTGACGATTTGTTGTGGAATTCCAATAAAATGATTTATTAAAAGAATTTGAAAACTTTTTCCACTTTATATATTTCGTAGTTTAAGGAAAAAAATATCAGTCTGAAGATGGCCGTGATAGGCTGAAATCGGTCAGCTCAAAAAATAAAAAAAATGTAAAAATGTTTGTAAATTGTTTTAATAAATCATTAAGTTTGTTTATCCTTAATCAGTTCGAGTGTAGACATCCTTCGTAGTGAAATGCAGTGGCGGTTCGTGACTTTTGAGTGAGCTAGAGTGCTAAGATTGAAAAATACGACATTATTGTTGTTGTTGAACCTAAAGTATAAATCTTCACACAAAAAATTGAAATAAAAAAAATAAAAAAATCATTTTCATCTTCAACAACATCAATAATGTCGTATTTTTCAATCTTAGCACTCTAGCTCACTCAAAACTCACCAGCCGCCACTGGTGAATTGTATACGCATTTGATCCTGCAATTATTATTGGGCTCAATGTCCGATTGCGGTGGTAATCAACCTATCAATTTCAAAAAAATGTTCTAAAAATAACAACAGTTAATTAAATGTTTAATTAAAAAAAAAAACTACACCCGTACCTATTAGATGATCACGGCAAGTCTGGGGCTATTTTATCGTTTGTTTTTTTTTTGTGCATGTAATTTTAAAATTAGTCAGTGTGGGTGTTACAAAAATATCTTTACAGCTGTCCTAATGTTGATATAAATACGATAGAACTTATGCATTTAGGTAGTAGGAATCTTCCAAAACGTTTAACTTTTCTTTTTTTTCTTCATTTTGATTTTTCCTTTCCCCTGTTTGCTGTTAGTTTCTGACCAGTTTTACTGTTTTTATTTTTATTTTTACGTCCTTTGTTTATATTGTTAGAATGACGAATGCTTTCGTATACCCTTCATCAAAGGAACTAACATTAACATCCTTTTCGAAAAATTCCAAAAAAGGAAAAATCTTAATTTCTGATGTAAAAGGTATGGTGAACGTCGCCAAATAGGATACCAATAATAACGAGCATCGCAATGCTGTTTCCATTTTCCTGAATGAAGCCTTACCTAACTAACGTACAATATAACTTTATACAGTATTTCCCGTCCATTCACGAATCAATCAGTCAAGGGCAGAGGCCAAAAGCTCACGGAAAGCGATGCATCACACTTAAGTTACTTCCAGCCATCACTGCCTCGACGGGGACAAAGGTCAGACTATCACTCGGACGAATGATACAATCAGATTGATGCATTTTGCGGCCAAGTTCAGAAGTTCAAGATGTAATTTTACACCGCCCAGACCACAGACGAGTCATCATTACCTTCCTCTATATTCTACATCCACTTGAGAATATTATTTCAGGAATACATTTTTCCACAGCGGGCCATTCCACAAGTGAGAGCATTCTCCCCGGATGTCGTATTTTTGTATCCAACTCGAGCAGTAAAATAAAAAAAGTATCGTCAACTCGTTTTTTAATACTTATTACGACTTCGTTTGAAATGAACGAACTCAAAAACGCATGTACCCACTTAAATTTTGTTAGTCCGTAAACGTTGGTTTGCAGACAAAATCTGAAAATGTATTAATTAAAGTCGTTAACTGTCAACGTCATAACCCCTTTTCCCGTGTGATTATGAAACGCGTTGGTATAATTTGCGAATTAAGTCGAAATTAAAAAAAATAAAAATAATAATTACTGACAATCAATGCACTTATCTAACATGACAAAAAATTCCGTATTTTTCCACGCAATAAAGTAATTCTTTACCTGAAGTTATTGCGTTGTATTTCGTCGCGTTTTCATATGCCCACGTTGCTTTTATATCAGCTTCAAGATATAAACACAAACAACTCATTGAAAAATACACATCCACGAGTCCAAAATCAGAAACAATGTTTTTTTCCAAACATGATACAACTAATTTTGTCCAGTTTCATTAAAAAAACATTAAAAGTTGAGTGGGTCGCAGAACTAAACAATGTATAAATTCTTTGGTAGATCTGTCGCTTTGTAAAACGTTGTTTGTGCATTTCTGCTTCTTGTGTTTTTACACAGCAGTTTTATCTCTGAGAGTTGACCTTTAGCCGTGTTGGAAAATAGCCCCTCGCCAATGATTAATGCATCACTTCTAGTATAAATAGCTTCCTCTTGTAATATTGTACATCTCATACTCCTGTCGTGTTATTGTCTTACCATGCCACCCACTCAGCGGCGTTTGAGTCGGTGATTTCATTCAAGATTCAGCATAGATCGATTGCCAGTTAATTTCTCAGACACAGCCAAGATTCCCTTTTAGGCATTGAAGGTATTTCATCATAATGCACATATATTCCTGATGTAATCGGTGGGTTCTGGGAATATTATATAGTCGGTATGTTTGAGACAGTTATACAAAGACTTGTTAAATGAGGTGGTAATAATTCCAAGTCGAAGATACCTTTTTGATTTGTAAGGAAGATCTTATTCACAGATATTTCAAATAGGTGGCAATTTATTGAAAATGTTTTAGAACTTAAAAAGCTATATATATCATACACATCAATAGATTACCTCTGTAACTGGCACGTTACATAAGGCTAATACTTACTTTCATAAGAATGAGAGCCTGTGGAACACCCTCATTTCTTATTCCTTACTTGTTTTCTTATCTATACCGCTATTAAATTTATTATTTCATTAAGGTAAAATCACTTTGTGGCATCATTTTCAACTAAATGATTAGGAGTTATTTTTTAATATTTGTATTGCAACTAATTCGTACCAATAGATAAAAGAAATTGTACATGTTAACTTACAACTTAACTTATGTACGATACATATGGTTAACTTGCTTTCTCAAGAATATTGATTCTGGCATTCATTTTGTAGATAGTAGCATTAAACGTTTATTTTTAAATCGAATTTCATATATAACATCGGGGGTTAAAAATATACTCAGATCGTTGAAGGCAGCGAAACAAGATTCGTCTTCCTGCAAGTCTCACCTTCGCATTTCCTTTCCAAATGTAACGATACATTTCTGAGAATCTCTTCATTGGTTTAAACACGTCGATTTCTTCTTACACATACCGATGAAGTTATGCAGAATTCTTGACACACAACACCACAGTTTTTGGCTCATTGCTTTGCATATCATTTTTCTTGTTGGTGAATCCATCAGCGTCTATTTAAGTCAAATTGGTCAGCCAACATTGTTTATTTTAAACGCTGCACTATAAACCGTAGTAAAAATAATAGTATGATCACATCTAAATTCAATTCGCAGTTAAATGCAAGCAGGGATGACATCGTGGTTCATAAACAGACCTGGCAATCCACTTATTATATTTATGCTACTTTGGACTACCAACATCTAAACGGAATTTCTGGAAAGATCGATAGTAAATTAACTGGGCAGGACAACTGCCAATCTGGGTGTTGTGATATTGATTGATTAACTTCGTTTCATATTTTAGAGCCCGGGGTTATTTCTCTAATTTGCAGGTCTTGGGAGGATGCATTCCATTGTGTTTTTTTTTTAACACGCTTTAGTTACTGTTAGTTTTTAACAGTAGCTTAAGTTGATGGATAGAATCGAATGCATCATCAATAAGTATTGAAAATATTATGTTTACGCGTTTCCAGACGATGGACACCTGATATTTTTGCCTGAGCTGTTCCTTATCCCCATCAAATAGTGCCTTCTGTACTTCATAAACAAAGTAACTATCCCGTGCTTTTCCTACGGGTTTCACCATTTCATCACCAAAATCGTAAAACTTGTAAACCGTTTTGCATCTAAAGTTGAAAATAGGCCTATCAGACGAACAGTTCTTGGTTTATTCGGGTTTTTGTAGCTTGGCCTAGGTCCCCACCCAAGCACTCTTATCATCCACCTGTTGTCCTTTAGTTAAGTGATGGGCCCATCTCAAGATCACTTGAGTTCGTCATCGTTTGAACTACCCTTATTACTTCTTTCGTTTGCTGAAGGGTCTATTAGGTAGTTTCGTGGGCTCGCGGTCTTATTTAATATAATGGATGCCACCGTGAGGGTCTTCGCATTAGCACGTAAAAAACTGGGTCCCGTCGATTGTTTTATTTTTAAAAATTTCATTTGTTGGTGGGGTTATGAAGGGAAGTAGGTTGGATTGTCGCAAGTTGCCAGGCCACTCTCGTACTTCTTCTGCGAAAGTTATTATCTCTAACCCGTTACACGTGGACCATTTTCGGGACATCATTGGATGTTTGGATTGCCAACATAAAAACCACGAAACATCAGAACCCCTTTGCTGACATGATTATGTTTATTATATTATGATGGCAGAAATAATTTCTTGTCTGAACGGAAGCTCTCGTAAAATTTAAGCACGGTGTTAAAACTTACATAAATTTCTTACAAATCGTTTTAAGTTAGAACATCGCATTTAAAATATTACACCATACAAGCCATCGCTTTAAAACCAAAATCTCAAGTTTCGCTTTGTAGATTTTATTTTATCTCGTTTCTTTCTTTAAAAGCTTACGTATTTACATATCCTTTTGTTAATTTGTTTATTCCGAAAAATAACATTTTGTTAAAATTCGCATGTATTGTGTATTGACTTTTTCCAAATAGGCTAGATGCATAAACTATTCAATAGGTAATACATTCTGATGCATTGTTTACGATTGACTCGCTCCTACGCTCTGTCATATTTTCTTTTCTAACCCGAAACCTGAAGTATTCGGGTGTTTCGGAGGTGAAGAAGTCGCCAAGCCAATTTTTAATTCGTGTTATTTAATAAATTATTAATGAAAAATGGTTTATGGTATATTAAATTTGGGGCACGTTCCAGAGTGGTAGATACATTTAGTATCGCCCTGGTGAAAGACCACCATTCAGAATCGAAACGTTGTATTAAATGGCTTTAGCCGTATTTGGTGACCAGATCTCGATAACCAGATACTTACCCCACCTTCCTATCTTCCATCTCCTTCCCCACCTCATTAACTTCAGCCTTATAACATCCCTCAATTGGGGATGCCATAGTCTTACTGGCTCCAGACGGTTGGAAAAATTTGAAAAAAGTAAAAAAAATTGATATGTTCAATACGGAGTGGAAAATATGACAATTCAATGACGTTCTTACAAATAATCAACACCTCGATTAAAATTAATAAAACTGTTTGTCGAAAATATTAGTTTTTTCTATTCGACACTCCATTTTTTTAGACAACAACTAATACTGACATTTATATCAAGATTTCTCGATAAAATTATACTTTGGCATTCAAATGACATTGACATAGGTCAAATTTTTTCTTACCAATGTAACGGCGCTCTGGAAAACTTAAATGCTCTATAACCTATTCAAATTTTCGATCAATCTTTGATGTTTGAGCCCATAGGAAGCCTTAATTTCTCTCTTTAAAAGTTCGTTTACCATATGCTCTTATTATGCTATTGACCATTTCTACGATAATTTCTAGTCTTTCTTCGTATTTGCTTAGTATATTAATAGTAGATCGACTAAAATACATCCATTCGCACTTTAGCGTTGAATTCTCCTCTCCCACGCCGTTCCGCAAATAGGTCTCATCGAATCTAACGAGAGAGAGTCGAAGTGTTAGGAAAATTCATGTAAATGGGTTAAAAATCTGAAGAAAAATGCTGATCGTATTGTAAAAATAATTGTCCTGGCGTCTGAGGTGGGTGTGTACATATCTAACGTAATCCTCGCGATTCGCAATGCACCTGTGACGGATTAAAGTAAATATCACGGTGGGAAAAATGTGGAAAAGGTATGACGAAATAACTAATGCATACGTATTAATATTTTTTTGGATTATTTTATGGCCGAAAAGATAATTTGTCGAAAAGTCATATCACGTGATAGAAATAATATACGACAAGGAAGTCTCTTGGTTCTCATGCTATTTTGTGCACTGTTTACTGGAAAGAAATGAATGAATTAAATTTTATTACTGATCCGCCATACCTATATATGCATTCGATAGAATATAGTTCATTCGTTAGTTCTTCTTTTAATCGCCTGTACATTCGTATAAATATTACATAGATCATGATTATTTGTTTAACGTTTGTTTAGATAAATTTTGGGTAAATGATAAGCAATACGCGCTCACAGATGGCGATGTGGATGTAGGATGTCCTATATTATGTATATTATGTAATAAAATTGCAGTTTTAGAATCTGTAATTGCTCTCGAAACATAAGAAAGGAGAAAACTAAAAATATTAAAAATATTTTCAGTTACCGTAGTCATGGATTACGCTGATATTTTTTTGTGATTAACTACTGATGTATTACAAGTAATAACATTTTGTGGAGCACAAGTCAAGAAGTTGATACAAAAAAGTATAAAAGACATGAAGCATCATCACTATACAAAGACTCTTTAAATGTATGTTGTTATTTGCTTTACGGAAGAAGCTTACCGCGAGTTTCGATAATAGATTAATAGTTTTCCGCCCACGGCAGATGTCATGTGGTGTCTGACGCGTCTATTCATATTTTCGTTTGGAAAATTTACACACTGAAACTATTTATCATTTTCAACAGGGAAATGCAGCTTCAGATAAATCACAACGAAAGGGATACATATTTTGTATTGATCGATGAAAAAAAAATACTCACTGATATATATTAAAAAATCGCTCATAATAGTATTAGGTTTGTGAAATACAAGCAGCTTTCAAATAAGTTGGATTTATCAGATTATATAATTCGAATTTTGAAAAATGCAATACACTTGGAAGAGTAATGAATTTAACACAATTTTAAGCAGAATAAATAACTCTTTTTGCGTACCTCACTGCTTGAAAAAATTCCATAGTCGTTGATGACAGAACGAATGCCGAAAATATTCCTTAACGTTTCATCATACGTCATACTATACCGCTGAATGCATCTATGACTTCATGTCCAACGAATTTCTTTACGTATTAAGTCATACGCGATTATTTTATCAAGGCGTTTATGAAAAGTTAATGTTTGTTTGATATCGATTCTAAAATTAAAATAAGCTTTAAATAAATTACCTTAATTATTTTGAGGTAACAAACTAACACTGGTTTTTACAGATTGGTTAGTATAGGTATATTGCAGTAAACAATAAACCGTTATGAAAGGAACCCTTTGATATTTCTGGCATGTAGAATGGATGGACAGAGAAAGGAGTATAATGATAATAAAAATGACACACAAGTGGATGGAGGAGGAATTCGGGGATACCCTAGGAAGGCATGATCTCTCCAGCCGGAATCTCGACCCATCGCCTTGCACTGTAGAGGGAGGGATGGATTCAAACCTCCGTCACTCCTGTATACACTGCCTCCCAAATTCCTACCAACCTCATTTTTTCTTCCCAGAACTTCCTCTTCTTCCTTTCCTTAAAAAGATCCTCCACAAATCATCCTCAAAGATGATATAGGCCCTGAGGGAAATTATTTTCCTCAGAGCCTCCTGTGTGGAGTTAATGTAAAAAAAGGACTGACACAATCAAGAATCAAATACTCGATTCGGTTGAGAGTCAACAGAAAGCATGTTTAAACAATAATTTATTTATATGCGGAAGATTCAAGGACTGTGTGTCAAGACATAGTAGAGCGGCGTATTATAGCACACGCCTAGGTATTTTAAATCTAGATGTATTCCAACCCAAAACTCGGATTTTGAGTGCGACGAAATCCGAATTTGAAATCCCTTTATTTTATGCCTGCCGGTGTGATGGTTAATTCGTTAGTTTATGTATTCCTTACCTTCTTAATTATTATGTATTATTACCTTCCTAACAAATTATAGATATTGTGTACACTGTGTAGAGTATTTTGCAGATCAAAAAAGGTTCCTACTATATTTTATGAGCCATTCTGTGACACAAGCCAAGAAAGTTTGGCACTGGAAGAAAGCGCCCTAGCCAGTAGACACTCTTAAAGTGATGTCATTTCTCAATATATATAATATTGAGTTCTCGGTCTCCGTGGTGAGTGGTTACGATCCTTGGATACGAATTCGGAGGTCGCGGGTTCAAATCCCGGTGAGCGCAAGTAAATTTTATTTGATTAAATCGTGTTATTTTACACTTTATTAATTAGAAATAATATGCAGTATATTTGAGGGACGTTTCGGAGTGGTAGGTACTGCCAGTATCGCTCTGGTGAAAGAGCACTATTCAGAATCGAAAAGTTGCTTGAATACCCAGGTACTACCCCACATTCTTCTCCATCTCCTTCCCCTCCTCAATACCTTCAGCCTCGCAATATACCCCAATTATTAGGTATGCCATAGTCTCACTTTCTCCAGACGGTTGGGAACAGCTGGGACTCTTGTGTGGTATTACATAATTTTTTAAAAAACCTGTCCTTTACCAGAAGGCGGTGTTCTTTGATCTTCAATATCTGCCAATTTAATAATAATCACTCTCATAATTCATAAGTACTGTAAATAAATATCTTGGCTCTGGGCCCAGAGGTCGTGGGTTCAAAACCCGGCAGAGCGGGCAGAGTACAAATAATAATTTATTGAATTGATACGCTTTCTCATTTTCATAAATTGAATTACGTATTTAAGGGGGCAGCCACTCAATAACGACCCCAAACATCACTTCGTAGTTTGCTAACTAAAGCAATACTACAAAAGATATATGTGTAAATTCTACACGGGGAGTTAGGAAAATGTATAAGGTTTCAAAAGGCAAAATACTCAAACTGTAATCTTTTAAATTCTATGAAATACATACCGAAATGTCTGAAAATGGGGTGCAGCTTTAAAGTTAGTGAAGGGAATTTTGAACGTTAAAATTTCAGTACGTATTTCATGTAGAATTTAAACGGTTGTAGCTTAAGAATTTTTTTTTTGAAACTTTATACATTTTTCTAACTACCCGCTTAGAGTTTGCAAATAAAAAAATCATAGCATTTCTTGCGTTATCAGACTACAAAGTGTGCATTTTTGGGTGCTGAATATTAAAAATATCTACTAAACGAGATTGAATATTCACAACGCAGTAAAAAATTGAAAAGCCCATGGTTTTAATATCGAGTTTGAGCCATCACATTAATTCTTACTGATAAAATATTTAAAAAAAATACAGAATATTACGGTATTATAGAATACGGTACACAGAACTTAACAAGATTAGACCGAAAATCAAACTTGTGACTCTATCCGAGAGAAATTGTTGCCTGATTCCGCTTCCTTTTACGGATAAATGCATTGTCCTTATCCTTAGGGTCAAATACATTTTGCTTAACAGAGATTCCGATTACATGTCAATGATAATACACTTTTAAACTAGTTTGTGGTTTAATTATCATAGTATTATTAACAGTTATAGGTGCATCACACGTACTTAACACGTAGTTTATTATTATTTTTAGAATTTAAATCACTTCTATCTGACATTTTATGCTTTTGGTACAGCTACTTTAGAAACACCGAAATTTCGTTCATTCCTTTAATTTTATAGCATTATTATGCCACAAATATCTCACTAATAAAGTTTCAAGTAAATATTTACGATAATATTGAGTTTTTCTATTGTTAAAATTTTAAAACTACCCAAATTTCGATATTCTGAAAGATTGTCATTCGCTGAATGACAGCTTTCATCCGAGCAAACCGGAACCGTAGTTAATCAAAAAGGCTTTAAGCCTAAGGATAAGGACAATGCCTTATCATTAAAAAGAACCGTAATCAGGCCCCTGGTGTGGAGGTCCCGAGTTCGAGTCTCGGTCACTTAATTTTATTTTCTATAGTGTCTTCTTCTATTTCATATATCGATATTGTTTCAATAATCACAACCGAAATGTGGCGAAAGCTTTAATAAGTTATTTCCATTTTCAACTTATTTCTGTTTTAATCACATCGACGCAAACCATTGATATTTTATTACTTTGTACTGACTTTACACCTCGCTCCAGAGTGGAAAACACTTAAAAATGACTACTATTCAAAACTGAAACTTTTAAAAGGCTTAGAGGGTCTTGTTTACTAACTAAATCATAAAGATCGGGGATTTTTCATAATTTTTATCCCTTTTATTTATTTCTTTTCAACTCACGCCATTGCACAATTAAGAGTTGATATCACCGCCTATGACGGGGGTTTGCCCGAGACTCACATTTTAATTAATTCCGACGACTTCGTGAGTACAGTATCTTTTTTTTCAAAAGGAAACACACGGGATGCATGTTATTTATATTTTAGATTAATAAAAAATGTGCTTTAACATTAAATTTTTTCACGTAAAACGTTTTAAAAATTTGAAAAGCGTTTTACAACTATAACATTAGCGGTAGCGATCAAATTTTATTTTTATAAAAGATGAATTAGTAACTTCCCGATACATCGAATTGAAAACATCTGTTCTTTTAGGAACATATTCATCGGAATTAATTAAAATACATCCCTCGGGAACTATCATTTTTTAAGCCCGCTGAAATCTCGACCCTATGCCCCTCAAAAACCCAGGCCGCGGGCGCGCCGAATAGTGTTTTACGTGTCAGTCACTTACGGCATTTACATTTTTAGATGCCGATCAACCTTCGGCGAGTGAGGACGTGTTACGGTCCGATGCTACATTGACTTATTTTCTAACATTTTTATTTTATTCTTACGAATACTTGAAATCTAATATTGAAATTTTATGTTTTTTTGTACTAAACTTCTTCTACAAGTAAGTAAAGGTATTTTGAATTTTTCCGCAATTTAATAAAACATGTTACTTTCTAGCACAAAATTTATATTTTTAAAGCGCACAGTGTGCTAGTTTTAATGAAATGCGGACATAGAAATATGTACATGTATGTATATATTTTACTGTTTTAAAGTATATTTTTATTTTTAATATTTATTATTTATTATTTAAATTTAAATATTTAAAAAAGTTTTGCGGCGCAGAATTTTTTTATGTGTGTGGAGGCATAATTTCGGAATGTCAAACAGCTGTCACGAGTAAAAACAATTATACGCAATTTTTTTTTGTATTTCTTTTTAAATTAACGTAATTATACATACGATTTTTTTTTCGCATATAAATTATTTATCCGTGATGTCCGGAAATTATTGGAACAAGAGGAAAATGATCTAGGAGTCGTTTTAGAGAAGCTTGAGTCCGAAGTTGAAATTTTATTTGCGGCACGTTCCAGAGTGGTAGATACTCTAAGTATCGCCCCGGTGAAAAAACAACATTCATAATCAAAACGTTTCTTGATTTGGCTTTAGCCATGTTTGATGACTAGATCCGAATAGCCAGGTACTTTCCAAACTTCCTCTTCCCAGTCTCTCTCCCTTCCCGACTTCCTTTACCGTCACAACATATCCCGAATAGAAATCCTATCGTCCCACTGGCTCCGGACAGTCAAAACTCTGGTGCGGTATTGACATGAAAATAAAATACTTAATTAAATAAAATGTATTTGCGCACGCCGGGATTTGAACCCGCGACCTTCGGATTCGTAGTCGAGAGCCTTACCATGGAGGCCGTCAGAAATTGATACAATCGTGGAATTATATTCTTACTGGCTGGTTCTATGCAGAAATCTCCTAACAAAACATACCAATACTGAAAAAAAATGTATTAAGGATTTCTTTTCTCCTTTATTTAAATTGAAAACAATTATTATTACGGCGCTCCCTTTACGCTGATATATATTGTTTATTGTTATGAAAAACTCACTCTTGTAACGTCTTTCGTTTCTTCTGTAAAATTTTAACTTTTTCCTAAACACAGTCGATTATTTGAAATAAATATTAGATAGGTAATTTATATATATGTTTCATTTTTCATCTGATGATTCTAATTTTGTCGCTTTATATTCATATGTTAAGTAGCACCCTCAATATTTTTACTATATTTTTCAGATTACATGTATCCTACGTAAACATTCTTTGTTTATGTAACCAAATTATTTTTAAGATTTTTTAAAACTTTGTATTTAAATAAAAGTTTCAAAAATAGGTGACCAAATATTTGACGTGAATAAAATTAATTAAAAACGAAAATCGTTTGATTTTGAGTTTATATTGGCCTCGGAAATTTCCACCCAACAAAAATGAATAACCAAAGAAAGGATGTGTGATTTATGATTATTTGGGAACTCTCAGATGCAGATGATCATAATTTACCACTGTACGGAACCATGAGTTTCCACAAACAATGTAAATTATATTATTACCTAACTATTGCTAACAATAAACTTAATTTTCATAAATGCATTTAAATATCATACAGAAATTCATTTATATTTGTCCAAATAAAATCGCGACATGTCACACTGTGCAATAATTTTTAGCTGCGGACGGAAAGTGCGCCGTGAAACATCAATTCGTCTGGCCGCGAACTCCTCCCACCGGTCTTTAGGAACGCCCTAAAAGGATTTTTTTTTTAGGGTA
Source organism: Halesus radiatus (assembly GCA_022606495.2). NCBI lineage: Eukaryota > Metazoa > Arthropoda > Insecta > Trichoptera > Limnephilidae > Halesus > Halesus radiatus. The sequence goes on from JAHDVE020010369.1 coordinate 23,688, forward strand.
TTGTGTCCTCTTAAGGATGCTTTAGCCCACCGTGCCTCAGGCAGTGCGGCTCTTGGTTCACATAAAATTCTGTCGTAATAATATTATAGAATTTTGTGTATTAATATAAATAATAAAATTATAATCTTATTAATTAATTAATTTATATCATTGTAGAAAATAATACTAACATAACCTAAATGAAATACGAAATCGGAAAAAAGACAGAAAATAAAAAGATTTCAGTCGGATCTGGGATGTGACTGAAATCCCAGATGCGACTGAAATTCCAGATGCGACTGAAATCCCAGATGCGATTGAAATTCCAGATGCGACTGAAATCCCAGATGCGACTGAAATTCCAGATGCGACTGAAATCCCAGATGCGACCGAAATCCCAGATGCGATTGAAATCTTTTTATTTTCTGTCATTTTTTCAGTTTTCATATATCATTTAAGTTATGGTAATATTATTTTCTACAATGTTTAGATATTAAAATGAGGTTTTTAAATCTCAATAAAAATAATTTATAATTAACAATTGAATTAATTTATAGTCAAATGAATTTAATATACATGTATGTCAGAGCCTAAAGTTTCTTGTAAACTATTTTTAGCTTCCATGGTCAAGGGGTAAGGCTCTCGACTACGAATCCGAAGGTCGTGGGTTCAAATCCCGGCGTGCGCAAGTAGATTTTATTTAATTAATTTGTCCTATTTCACAATTAATTAATATAAATAATATATGGTATATTTTCGCGCGTTCCAGAGTCGAAGATACTCTCAGTATCGCCCTGGTGAAAGACCACCATTCAGAATTGAAACGTTGCTTGAAATGGCTTTAGCCGTGTTTGGTGACTAGATCTGAATAGCCAGGTATTTCCCCACCTTCCTCTTACCCTTCTCCTTCTCACCCAATACCTTCAGCCTCACAACATTCCCCAATTGGGGATGCCATAGTCTCACTGGCTCCAGATGTAAAAAAAAAAAATTGTTAGATAAATTAAACATTTTAAATTATATTGTACGTTTTCGGTTTAAAAAAATCATAACGTAGACAAGACAATAATTATTACATTAAGCCCATTGAATTGACCTTGATACTGTTTTATAATCAGAGATTATATTATCTGAAAACATTTTAGGGGTGATACGAAAATACCATTTCGCTTTGTTAAAAATATGTCCCGGGGAAAGGGAGGGTATATTTGTAGAAAAAAATATTAACGAGTTCAAAAGAAAGTTCATAGAATTGACCGTCACACAGTTTTCCGAAATGGGATTTTATTTTCTGAGAATATTGAATAGAAGAATCGAAAAATATGTTCGTTTTGTTGAAATGGGGGGTGTGGCAATTTACTCTAAATTAAAAAAAGCCATTCATTCTTTTGGAATTTCTTTAAAGAAATTTACTCAAACAAATATAAAAGCGTGTTGTTAGAATTTTAGTAAATCTTGCACATTTTTGTCTTACAGTATTTCAAACAAAAGAGAAAGGAAAATATTTTATCAGAACTTGAAAAGGTTTATTCTTTCTGATGGAACATTTTTACAAATTTAAAATACCGTCACTTTGTGTCCATCATTTTAATTCAAAATAACACTATTACAGTACAACAGTACCTTCGTCACTTTATAGTAAAATAAACGTATCATGATTGTAACAAAATATATAAATGATAAGGTGATTAAGGTAGGCGAAAGAAAACTGAAGGTAAAAAGGGGAATCGGGGAATTCTTAGTTTGATGTGACGATTAATCGATTAAAAGTTTATTGATCCCATCTTCCTTACTCCTGAAATAACGTTTCGATCACTTTCGTAATATCTATCATCAGGGCGAATGTGCTGAGTGTTGAAAAATATATGTTTATTAGTACATTAATGATACTGCGGCACAGTAGTGTGCACATTGATCGTACATTTGTCTGGGCTGAAAAATATGACGCAATCTCTTGACTTGTGAATCATCTCTGCCAGCCCCTATAGAATTTCACCGTGCTTAGTGGTTGGTTAGAGTGGGAATTGTGGGTTGTGGGTTGTGGCAATGCAGCTAGTGCAGAGAGCCAACTATTGATTTCCCTGTCCGCCGTCTGGCTCTCTCTGGCCAGCTCTCAGTAGCTTTAAGCTCTACTCTAGTTGGAGGCGTATTAATGGCATTTTCTCCTGGAACCGACTTACTATAATACCATCTATTGGCGAATATAAAAATAAAATTGGCGATCAAGATGCGCACGCAGTCGCCCGTCGTTTTTTTGCGGGGACGGACTAAGGATATAGGCATATTGGGCCGAATATATAGATTTTATTGTTCAATCTAATATAATAATAATAATATCTTAATATCGTAATTAAATTTAACTATAACTAAAAGACACGTATAATATAATAATATAAGTGTACAGTGGTTTATAAAGTAAAATAAAAAATAATATAATAACAGCTATTTCACATAACCCGCCTCACTAGGCTAGACTGTGTTAAGGCAGTAATTTAACAAATTATTTTATGGTTTTAAAGAACCTATGAATATATATGAGGTGTGTTCAAAAGAAATGGTGAATTTCGATTTTTTTCGAAAAGTATTTATTTATTCATCAATATCCATTTTCTCTCCTTCAAAGATATGCTTCCCCCCTCAGATATAATGCACTTATGCCAGCGCTTCTTCCAATCCTCGAAGCACTTTTGGAATGCGCTTTTCGGTATGGCCATCAGCTCGTTCTTCGATTCTGACTTTATGTCATCAGTTGTGGCAAAACGATTTCCTTTCATTGGTCTCTTCAGATTCGTGAATAGGAAAAAGTTGCAGGGAGCCAAATCTGGTCAATACGGTGGTTGAGGCATGATTACGGTGCTATTTTTGGCCAAATAATCACGAACAAGCATTTATGTGTGAGCTGGTGCATTATCGTGATGCGAAATCCATGATTTGTTTTTCCACAATTCCGATCGTTTCAGCCGTATTGATTCACGCAAACGTTGAATAACATCCTTGTAGTATTCCTTATTAACCGTACGACCTGTTGGCAAGAACTCATGATGCACCACGTCATTGTAATCGAAGAAAACAGTGAGCAAAACCTTCACATTTGATCGAACTTGGCCTGCTTTTTTCGGTCTTGGCTCTTATGGCCGCTTCCATTGGGATGATTGGGCCTTGGTTTCGACGTCATAAACATATACCTCCGTTTCATCACCAGTTATGACCCTTTTGAGCAAATCTGGATCGTCGTTGACGTCATTCAACAACTCCTGAGCGATCTAATGCGACGTTTTTGCTCAAAATTTAGCAATTTCGGAACAAACTTCGCTGCCACACGTCTCATGCCCAAAACATCCGAGAAAATGGTATGGCATGAGCGGATTGATATGCCAACATCCTCTGCAACTTCCCTAATAGTGATTCGACGATTTTCCAAAACCATTTTCTTCACTGTTTTGATGTTTTCTTCGTTTGTTCGCTCAATGCCACAGTCAACATTTTAAGTGCGTTGGAGCACTTTATTCCATTTTTAATCTTTTTTCATAGTATTTACTTTTGTTTGAATAAATATTAGTGAGTACAAATGACATAAGTAGGTATATTTGTACTCAAATATTATTTGTATATTTGTACTCAAATATACCTATTAACTTCATTTGAAAAGTATCACCTTAATTAAATACATAGTATATATACCCTCTCCCGTTTGTTTAATGAAAAATCTATTCTCTGAGATATGCCATTGAATACAATATAATATTAATACAATGTAATACGGTAGTATGGTATGTACTTTGGGAAAAAAATTTAATATGCAAATACGAAAAGAAACAATACGTAATTATTCATCTAAAGAATTAAATAAGAAATTATCCCTGAACCAGGCTTTCACACAAATATGAAACAATGTTTACTTGCACAAAACCCCATAAATCCAAAATCGAACAAAATTATTCCACAAAAGTGACCTCATTAAAATGTTCCAGGTTTAACTTCAAAAAAGCATCCAATTGGGATTGGATTTTTCCTGGGGAATTAAATGAAGCACGGGAGGTGTCCTCCGTTGGTGACGTTGACGATACCTTCATTCGTATGCGTCCATTTACCCAGATTGGGTGATGTATGTAACTGACAATAACACTTGATATTTTTTATTTAATCCCGGCCTAATTTCGATTTCGAATCCGCCCCCGGTCAGTCGGCGTGGCGTGCTTGCAGACGTGTGCGTCTATTCCTGTCGGACACATGACGGACGTGCCACGCGCCGCGCTGCTGACGCGGAGGGGTTAAATCTCTCGCGCACTCGTCACTCCTATAACCAACCGATCTATCGCCCGTTATTTGTTTTCTTTCAATTTCTCCTTCGGAAGATACCATGTGCACAGTCATTGGTGCTACCGAGAATCAACCGATGCGACCTGCGACTGTTGTCTTGCGCGCGTATGCATTTCCCTTTTTCTTGCGGTTGGTGCTATATTGTATGAGAGAAAAGGATCAATGGGATTTATGCATCAGCCTTTCTAAAATTACGCAATGTGTTAACGTATAGCGACGGCGCATCTCCGGAGAGATTTAAAAAGCTCCACACAACTCGGTTATACGTTTCCAGACCACGCCTTTCCGCATGTTAACGTTTCCCACAGAGGGTTTCGCAAGTCAATTTCCAAATAAGGCGGGCAAGACTAGAGTGGTTGCTTTAATTATAAGGCATGAAAGCGGACCAGAGGTTTTCTTACTTTCGTTTTGGCAATATGTACTAGTATTTTTTAATTCAGCTATGTGGTGGACACGTTCAGTATCACCTTGGAGACAACCACTCACAATCGAAACGTTGCTTGAAACAGCTGTAGCTTTCTTTGATGACCAGATCTGAAAATAGCCAGGTATTCCCCAACGCTCATCTCCCTTCAATCTCGGAACATAGCCCAATTGGAGATGCCAGAGTCCCACTGGCTCCGTACAGTTAGGAGCAACTGGAACTCTTGTGCAGTGTTCCCATTAAAAAATGACCTTAAACCGAGAAAAAATCTTGTTTTCTTCTAAAACGTTTAACAAACTCTGTTTTCTGCATTATAAAAGGTTCCTGCAACTATTTTTTTTCGGGAATCGTTGCTGAACCTATGCAAACATATCTATCTATATTCATATGTATGTAAATTTGTGTGGTACCTGCCGAGTGTTCACCGTATAGCAGGTCATCTGGTGCACCTAGTCTAGAGTGCATCATAAACTCACACGAAAACTACAAAGCCTATGTTCATAAAAGAAACAAATTTGTTTTATTTTTCAGTATTTCATTTTTATTCACCGATCTCAACTGGTATTATTCCTCAAGCTGCATTTTTCAAATTACTCTATTATATCATATCACATCACTTAGCTTGATGTTCCTTCTGGAACGTTCGTCCGGCGTGGGTGACTTGATGACCGCTCTTGACATAATATCGTCTAATAAATAAACAAATAAACCAACCAAAATATTTAACATTATTCAGGGTCTTATCCAATTACTGTCGACATAGGAACTTCAAAATCACGTTTGCTATTGGTTTTTCTGAAAATACAGTACAATAGAAAATAAATATTGAATTCATACATACATAGAAAATCGTAATAATAAAGAGTAAACATTATTGGTTTGTGCATTTTATAATGATAATTAAACCATCTATTAACAGTGAATACAATAGTATTAATTAGTGATAATTCATAAATTAAAAGTTTTACGACTTTTTTTTCTTTTTTTTGACTTGGCGTTCGCCCAATTTTGATAGATGATAGCGGCCGTAATGAATACCGACTGCATTTGATAATACCAGGGACAGGATAAGTAGGTATGTGCACCTCACTGAGGACAATTTTTGAACCCCATTGCGATAAATGGACAAAGCAATGGAAGTTTATTTTTTCTTCAATAGATTTGTAGTAACTTTGTGGCGTAAAATAAATTAATTAGAATAACTTTGTTTACACCACTTTTTTAAATAAATTTTTCGAAAGCATCGGGATAAAAAGTATACTGTTTTTCCCGATGAGGAAAGCTTTGCTTTCGAAACATGTTGATATTTATATATTTAGAAAAGTGGTGTAAACAATGTAAAGTTATTCTTATTAAATCATTGTAGAAAATAATATTAACATAACCTAAATGAAATATGAAAACGAAAAAAATGACGCATCTGGGACACGAACCCAGGACCTGTGCCTATCCTGAAATCTTTTTATGTTCTGTCATTTTTTCCGTTTTCATATTTCATTTAGGTTATGTTAATATTATTTTCTACAATGATTAAATATTAAAAAGAGGTTTTTAAATCACAATAAAAATAATTAATAATTAAAAAGTGAATTTATTCTTAGTAATTTATTAAGTACATTTATTGAGAAATAATTTGTAGTCAATGTATTAAAATCACTATGCTTATGTATTTCTCTATCGAAGTCATTACAAATACCTTCATCCTCTCCAGCTGACCGTAAGTGAATTAATTATTACATATCTGCCATGTACATAAATTATCTAACGGTACTGAAAAAGGCTTTCTAAGTTCAAAGAATACTCATAATTAAATCGTTCGAGTATCTATGTAACTTATTTTTAATGACTTTATTAATCATACGTGAAACATTTATTTTCATATTCTATACATTGCAATGTTTACAATGATTTTCACAATATTATAGATGGGCAGTTTCCGTATAAAATTTTATAGAAATACCTCATCTAATTACATTTTTATTCTGACGTCTTTATTAAATTCCATTATTTCCCATTATAGATATGTTGTGTTTTGAAAAAGGGAGACGAGTCATTATTAGTCAACTTTACAGAGCAGCCGATTCTGCATTCTATAGGTTTTTTTGTCAGATCTGAGAATTGTAATGAAGAATATATATTTTTTAAGAATTTTAGCGTTGCGTTTCACGACTCACAGAATACAGCGATTATCGAAGTTGTCTCTCTCTATTCGTGTAAATATTTTAAAATAAATCTTTCGATAAACATAGACAACTTGAACTATCTTTAGATGCGTGTTAATTTATTTAAAAAAAAAAATGTATCGTCTCTGTATGTCAATAGCTAATATCTAGGAACATAATTTTTCTGACGGACACGTCTGTCTTTTCCATGTAAAAAAAAATAATTAGGATTCGTTTGACATTCTTAACTCCATGTCGCAATTTTACTGACCCATCTCCCCCTTCCAAAATACTACAGAAATATTATACTATCTGCTAATGGTGTCTATATATAATTGTAATATGTATTGAGTTGAGTTAGTTGGTAGAAATTACCGCTAGGCAAGAAGCCCGCCAATGATAATTCATTACTATTAAGTAAAATGTGTTGTAAAATAAATAAATCTGCTCATAGACTATCTAAACCGGGATTCAGGCAACTAGTCAACCTTAATAGAATGTGGGGCTAATGGGATAAACACGGCACTACGTCCATGCAATTATTATTGGGAAGAAAAACACCAATGTCTGCAGGAAAGAAGTTGCCGGAGAAACACCTTCTGGTATCTAGTTGAAAATAAATTTCCCTTTATTGATGAAAATAATTTGTAGATACAAGCTAGTCCAGCATTTGTGTTGCATAACCAATTTTCTCATCGTTGTACTGAAAAATGAAATGTTTACGTATCTGGCGAGAGGATTTGTATTATTTATGTTCAGTTGGATGGATCGAGTTTCTATTCCACACCATGTACCTACTGACCTACTCCCTTTTCAACACGTATATGCTAAGTAAAAATAGGGTTTGAACCTTAAATAGAAACAACATTTTATAATATAATAGCATCTTACCTATATTCCCAATTTTGTTGCATTCTGTTCATAAAAATAAAGTAGTCAAGAAAATCCAAATTGTTCCCATGACACGAAAACATGTTGACGTTTTTGCCTGGTGAAATAATACTGGATCTGTTTACCAGTAAATTCTTATTTGCACGTTATTTCAGTACTGAAAAATGCATCACATTGCAGGTTTCTAACTCAAACAAGACTATAAATGTTTTTTTTTATAATACATTTTATGGGTAGTTAGGAAAATTCATACGGTTTCAAAGACATAATCATTAAACTGTAATCTTTAAATTCTATGAAATACTTTAAAAAATATCTAAAATAGGTGTCTTTTAAAAAACAGTGAGAGCAGTTTTAATCGTTTTGCATTAAATTTCACCATGTATTTCATGTAGAATTTAAAAAAATATTACAGTTTGAGGATTATTGTAATTTGAAACCTTATACATTTCCTAATTACCGGTATGGAATTTACAGATAAATCATTCGTAGTATTTCTTGAGTTAGCAACCTGTAACTTTTGTATTTTTGGGTGCCTTTAGAAATTTAGAAATTTCAACTGTGCTCAAATTCGTCCACTCTTCGATTCTCTGAATCATTAAATAACCCATCCAAGATTAAAAAATATATATATATATATTCTTGATAACCGACAACTCGACAACCCACGTAGGTACAATAGAATTAAGATGAATCGTTCATCTGATAGAATCAGGGTGGCATCTGACGATGATTGTTAATCTCCGGACCCGCGTGGGATTACAGGACCTTTATCGCGGAACTAGTGAAGAAATAAATCGGTAGAAGCGTATTGTGGGCGTGTGCGTGTACCCAGAGTACTCTCAATTTCTCTACTTCTGGTGAAAAGCATCAAAGATTTTCAATTATCGAATTTCTCTCTTGAGCAGATAATCATTTTCACTGACACTATATGTATATTTTATATTTATTTATTTCATTAAAAGAGCAGGAATATAATATACATACTGTTTCAGGGCATTGGTTACACTTGTGTTAACTTTTTACACAATATATGTTACAACAATTTAAGACACTTTTTTTATATAAGAGCAGTCAGTACCTAATAGAAAAAATAAATATACTTATGAATATATAAGAACGTACGAGTATAACATATTTACAGTTGTACATAACTTGCCAGATTAGGCCAACCTGTATTGAAGCAGAATTAAAAAAAAAATTATTTCGCACATTTTGTCTATGGTTTAATTAAAAATAAAGCATACAAGTTCCTATAAGCAACACATTTAATTTAGCAACATTGCTTGCATACGAGTATGTACTTACAATACTATACAATACACAGTAAGGTTTTATAAAAATACTACAGTAACTGTCAATGACAGGGCGTTTGGCCGAAGACACCAGTAAAGGCTCGGTCATTAGAATATATTCAAATTACATAATTTTTTTAACGCCGTCTGTGTTTGTGGCAAGGGCCTAGAAGTCGAAAGGTATTATGCAAAATTTTTATATGCATTTTTTTTTTCAAATCCATACTCTTCTAGCGGTTATTTGTTCAGTGCTCTGGACAGTCGCATTGGCTATTGGCACGACCGACCAGAGTCACCAGAGCCATGAGTATCGCACTACGGTTGCAACACTCAACTTTCCGATACATTAACTGTTAAACTTGCAGACCACTGCCAAGTCCCAGTGAGTAACCAATAATGACAAGAGATTGCAACCGTGCGAGGTGGTCGAGAACTTGATTTGTACACCGAGCTTTAAATAATTGACTCCCGCCAGCTTAAAAGATTTTAAATTGATATCAATAAATCCCTATAAGCCACTTTAAAAAAAGGTTAGTTAAAAATTCCAATGAAAATCTAGGTATTATTTGAAAAAAGTCACGACACGCTACCTGCCCTCCTTCTCCATTATAAATTCCGATAACAATTTTTTGTGTTTGGTCGTTTGGTTGTTTATTTTTAAAATGTTTTATATCATGGACATAGACTTGCGAAATTATAAAATTAAATTGTTGTGTTGACATGAACAAAAATCATGTAAAAAATGTCTATTTGTTTTATAAATTAGTAACCTTATGGTGGAACATTATCAAATGACAAACTGTATCCTTGTTTACCCACATCACGCTAATTTCACTAACAAATTTAGTTAGTTTTAGTTTTGTACAAAAAGTGTTATATTTAATCAATTATATTTTTTTTAAACCACTGTTAAACAATATAGCACTGCTTACACAAAATAACAATACAGGCACTAGTTTACTGCATAAAAATTGAATAGGCATTAGACTAGATAACTTAGAAGCATTAGAAATAAGGAAAGCCAAAAACACTGATACTAGACTCATTAATAATCAAATAAATGAAATAAAAGCCCAATCCTTAAAATATTCTCACGAAACAAAGCACACGCCATTCCCGGTCCGGTACCTGCTCCCCTACCACCCTTGGCCCTTCACCCGCCTGTTTTTATCAATCTATAACACATGTGTATCTTAGTTCATAGTTTAGTATTATACTGCCCTGAAGAAGCTACGGTAGTGGCGAAACCCGGTCGGTAAAAGTATATACCAAATAAAAGTGATGTAAACAAAGTTATTGTTTTATTTAAAAAAAATTAAAATAACAATTCCTTTTTTAACCAGTGTTTTAAACAAAGTTATTGTTATTAATTTATTAATTATGCCTCCACAGAGTGATTGTGCATCTTTTGAAGAAATTATGTTCAAACAATTATTATTGTTCTTTCATGCATTATACTTTTATACAACAGAATTTTCCGGACTATTCTTAGTATTAGTTTGTCTCTCTTGAATATCTTTATAACTTGAATACATTTTAAGACGCGGAATTAAATTTTTACAAGGCGCCAACATTGCGTTACACTTGTAAATGTGCAGTACAAGTAATGACGCCAGTCTCGGCTTTACGCAATGTATTCGTAAGTTTTAATGCACCATTTGAATAATGTTGCACAACTTTTGGCCGGCGTTGATCCCTTACTTGAGTACATCGTGTCTTGTTCATTGACATCGTGTAAACTGGCCTCGAGGTGACTGTCACGATTACATTTAATTGCTGATCCCAATAAACATAAACATTTGACTCTAATATGATATTTTAGGAAGACTGTTAAAATAAGTGATTTAGCATTGAGATTTGGGGTGAGTTTCACATGGTAAGTCGGGGTAGCCGAAGACAGGGTACAATAGTGTCACTAATTATTGTGAAGTGTTGTGGGGTGGAAGGAAATTAAGGAGCGGGAAATAAGGTTGGAAAGTACCTACGTAGCGATATTTTCACAGTAAATAGAATACCACTATTTATTTCATGTGATGACCACACAAAACTAACGGTAACAATAAATTTTATGGGATTGCTATAAAGAAAAAGTGAATGAGGATAAAAGAAGGGAAAGTATAGAGGAAGGGAAGCTTGCAAGATTGTATTATTCAGATCTACTTAAGTATAAGGGTAGGTATCGAATTCGCGATGTTCAATATTTGAGTCGATGACCTTATCATTTTGCCATGAAGGTTACATGACTAAATCTATATATATATATAAATATAAATCAATATGAGTTTTTCCTGGATGTTCTCGAAAATCACTAGACCGGTTTCGCTGAAAATAGCACAGTTTGTTTTTATTAGTGCCGGGAAGGTTTAGAAAGTAGTTTGATTGAAATCCAATATGTAATACTGTTGCCATAACGTTTTAAAATTAGTATGAAAACATTGAACCCGCCATGTCTTATTTAGGTTAGCCCATAGATATAACACTGTGGTAAGCCACAGATTGCAAATTCAAAAGAAGAAGATTTTTTTGGGTAGAATATTTTCAAAATGGAAAACACGAGTAACATACATAAGAACTCTATTATTTAGATGTGTTTTGAAAAAATAAACGTTTGGAATAATATAAAATATTCAAATGAATGTTTCTTTATTTAGAGATAGTTACTTTCGCTGTCAAATCAATTATGGCACCCTAATGACAAGCAAGAATTCACAACTTCATAACTTTATTATAAATCCCGAGCAAGGCGGGTACACATCAGTTAGTTCTTGATAAAATCTTGCTTTCTTTGAGTGAATTTTTCTCTCAAAACGATGATAACGTGAACTTATAAGTGTAATACCCATGTACGTGCATTGTATCAAGAGATATAAATAGAACACTCCGCTTCGTAAACAGATTTAATCTTTATCTTCCCCTAATTCAACTTCGTCGGTATTTAGGGTCCGTAATAAAAATATTCTACTTGGTACTCGTAATTTAGATTATATATTGACTATTAGGTGCCCACATCAGCGCATTCTTTACTCAATCTCTTTGTACACTCTTCACTCGTTCACATTTATGCTCTATGGATGTGATAACATACACCTTCAAAACATCCGAATTGGTCACACGTCAAAAAGCACCTTAGCATAAAGCATTGTGAATCAAAAACAATTTGTAACATTTTTTTGTTGGATTTCGTTTTATTTCCATTTTGTTTATTGTTTGGACAGCGGCCCAGCAAACGAAATTCTTTTCCGTGGACTGAAATAGAAATAGAAACGCATAATTTTTTTATTGTGATTTTCCTCAATCACCACTAAAAATGATTATTTTTGTGGAGATTTTCCTTTCATCGCCGAGGTAAATCTACCGTTTCATGTGCCTATTTATAGCAGTTTTCTCAATTATTGAATAAACGGATTACGAAACCAATTTCAATCTGTTTCATTGTAGATTCAGGAAACAATAATAATTACTGCAGACTGAAGAAAACTCAGTTTTCTTGCAGTATTTTGATTCTTATTGAACAAATGAAAAAAAATAAGGAACCTACTTGTCTAACAAAATTTTCCTGTTAAAAAAAGTTATTTTAGATGCCTGGATGATTAAAAGATCCATAGCTTATAATGGAAAGAACGCTGTGACTAGAAAAAAAAATGTTTGTCTAGAAATTTCGTGTATACGAGTAAATATCAGTGCAAATGATTATTTTAATTGTCCGCTGTCCTCGTAGCCGCCGAAAATAGTTTGAGAATATCTTCGTGCTAAAGAATTTTCCTTCGGATTTATTATTATGGTTAAAAGTTGAACGCGAGTTGAATGGCTTCCTAAAATTACGCGAATGTCTAAATTTAACCAAAAAATTTACGATAATGCCGCGGGAGCACGCGAGGATGGCAAGATCAATATTACCAGCCTACTAGAATCAAAGCCTTGATCACACGGAGCGATTTAGTCGCTGCTACATTGCCGTGGCGGGTGATCGTCACTTCATGTAGCCGCTAGTAGACAGTCACACGGGGCTACTGTGAGTATGTAGTATCTGTAGTATCAGCGACTTATGACAAGCAATTTGAGATGTCTTTCGAGGCGACAGTAGCGGCAATTACATCACGTGACTGACAAATTCTGGCGTTTCTGATGATTAGAAATGAACATGTTCAAATCAAGTCGCCGCTACGTTTAGTGGTTACTAGTTGAGTTACTCGTTACGAGTTTCTTGTCACACGATGCGATTTTATCGCTATTATTAAAAAAAAAGCAGCCTCTAAATCGCCCCGTGTGACTGGCGCCTTCCTGGGAACTTCTCAAGTTTTGCAGTAGCGTGATGATGTATTTAAGTAGTCGGACTTATCAACATGTCATTTCATGTTGTTCTGCGACATGCTGGCAATTCTGCAAATTAAAATTAATTAATTCTTCCCTTAATGGGCGTAATAATCAAAAGTTTTAAAATTATAAATATGAATAATAAACATGAACCTTTTTATGTTATTTGGTAATTGGTCCAAGTTTCAACACCATTTAAAAAAATAAACTATGGAACGAACAATAGGTATCTCTGTTCTTGTCTTATTTTTTGACAGTTAACGTGGTTTTTAAAGCTCCACACTTCGTGTTTTGAGCTAAAAAGAGTTCGGTTCTTCTGGAAATTTCAGAGTGAAAAAGCTGTATAAATTTCATGACGCCAGAGAAATTGAGAGTTTTGCGGCTTTGGCAAACGCATTGTCTGGTTTTTTTATTGACAAAGTTGAATATTAATGTCTATGAAATCAGGAATGTAAACTTTATCGCACTTACAACTTACAATAATGTAATTATCAGTGTTATAAGGTATATAGTAAGTTTTAAAAGTTCACTGCACGGAAAACACTTATGTAAAATTACCATACTTGTTTCTGATATTGTGTGTTTGCCAGCTGGGTTGTATAAGTAGTTACAAATAGAGCAACATAGAGTAGTTCTTTACGACCAAACTTTGTATTTCACTGTATAAATGGCAGAGGTATTCTTGGATCCATGTTGGGCAGGTGTGGGTTGTATTGTGTGCAAAAAATAGCCGGCTGATACCGTTAACTGGGGTGAAGAAGTACCACTTTCATGGGGTTTTGGATGTCACAACCTTGTTTTCTAACAGAATATTAAAAAAAACTTTCCCAAAATAATTAAAAAAAAAAAACATTAGATCTCTTTTTTCGTAATTAACCTTTTTTTTAATTGGTCATTCCCCCCACATTTGTGGTGAAATGTGCACCACTGTGGCTTTTTTCACGTGTTTCCACTTTCGATGTACTGATACATAGTCATTATAAAACCATATTATATGCACCAAAGTAAAGAATATTAAAACGCAAAATTTAAATGAAATATTTTAAGCATTCACACGATACAACCGAGCACTTCGCTGAACCCGATACCATCGAGATACGTAGTAAAAGATGTAGAAAGAAATCACTTCAACCGACGGAGCTATAAAGGTAGCGAGATAGCGCGAGCTCGGTGGTTCAATTCACCCCGCCTGGTTCCCTTCACCCCTGTTGACAATACTTGCATAAAATAAACTTATACCATAAAGCCGATAATTATTTTAAGCCTTTTCTTCTCCATCCCATTAAGTGGAAGTGATAAGTTGGTTGCCTATTGTCCGATGCCCGTGCACAGATTTTGAGCTTCCTGGAGTTTAGCGTAGGATTAAATCATTAATTTGGCTAAATTAACTGCTATTACTACAAGAATAATGTGATTTTCATGCAAGAGTACTTTTATTTTGGGACCGGCGTATCCTTGAGAATAATTTATAGGTTTAGCCAGAAATTTTACGAGTTTTTTTTAATGTTTGCTGGTTGGATATTATTTTTAGAGGACGAATTATGTCATGTACGAGAAATTGTAATAATAAACACCAGATTTTGAAATATTTAGCTAAAATTGAGACAACATCCAGCACGTTTCCAAGGGTTTCCGGAAATCCTCTGTTATAAAAAAAAGTTTACTGTTTTATACTTTCGCTTGCCAGGGTATTTTTGAAATAGTGGCTATATAGTTTTTTTTTTTAAATGAATACCCCACAAGCGTCCCAACTGGTCCCAACCGTCTGGAGCCAGTGAGACTATGACATCCCCAATTGGGAAACGTTGTGAGGCTGAAGGTATTGAGGAGGGGAAGGAGAGGGGTAGAGAAAGGTGGGAAAATACCTGGCTATTCAGATATGGTCACCAAACACGGCTAAAAAGTATTTCAAAAGTATTTTTGAAGAAAGATAATGAAAAAAAAATTTACAGCATAACATAAATCAAAATGTAAATGACGTGAAAAATAAATGAAAATAAAACAATAACTTTGTTTATAACCACGAGAATTTTATTTAATTTTATTAGGACCGACCGGTTTCGCTTATCACAAGCATCATCAGGGTACAAAATTAAACTTTAATTTTCTACCCTGATGATGCTTGTGCTAAGCGAAACCGGTCGGTCCTAATAAAATTAAATAAAATTCTCGTGGTTATAAACAAAGTTGCTATGTTATTTTCATTAAATATGTCTAACCACAAAGTGACTGCTTTATATATAAAAAAAAAATACTGACTAAAATAAGTCACAGATCTCTCATTGAAACCCGAAGTACAGTTCAACTTTTAATATATTTTATTGGGTTTCTGAATCTTGTCTTATTCACTTGTAATGTTTTTTTCTATATTTATAATTTGATCTACATTATGCATTTTGTAAAATTTAAGGGTTCTTTTTGTTTATGGTATTTTATATCAGCTTCGTGTTACATTTGAACGAAATATTTTTTAGTGATTATTATGAAATTTTCAATGTGGTTTGCTCTATTAAATTATTGCTAATTTCTATATATTATATACAATGGATGTAAATATTAATGAAATTACAATGACTAAAAAAGTTTTTTTTTTAACTTCATCATACGTTAAACGAACTATTTTTTCGAAACCCTTTACTGAAATTGAATTATATATATACGATCTACTTAACGCATTTTCCGGGAAATGCAGACATAACAAGACAAGATACGAGTTGTTTTATAATGTTAACGTTGTTGGTAATTTGGCAAACAGATGCACAATTTCTGAACATATCCGCTAGTCAAACTTCATGATCCTCGTGCATTAAATGATCTAATTTATTTGTTAGAAGGTATATTCCCGAAAATCAAGCGCCAATAAAACTGTCAAATAGATTTAGAAAACATCGTGTGTTTTGACGATTTCATGGGATCTGTGTCAAATTTTGAAAATTGAACTAAATTTGTCTGAAAATATTATCATAGTCAAATATTTTAAATGCGGTTTTAACGGGTGTGATGTCAAAACTGTTGTTTCATAAAAAGACGGATGGCTGTCTAATTTTGTACTACGCAGAATATTGTGCAATGGTTTTGATATTCACACTAAAGTTCAGTTGGCTAAATGCATTTTTATTTATAAATAAACTAATTAAAAATTACTTTATAATCGAGAACTTTATTAATATACTCGTACATATATTCTGTATATTCCCGATGAGGAAAGCATAGCTTTCGAAACATGTTGATATGTATATATTAATAAAGTGGTGATTACAAAGTATTTTTTAATTAATTTATTAATTAAAAAATGAAGAAATTATATTTTTATTTACTTATTCTGCAGATTTTTAGAACAAATAAATAAAAATTCAAAATTTTATTGTGGTCACTTTTGGTCTGGATTTCCTTAACGCATATCAATTTGGGAGGCGGGTATGGGAACTGCCGCCCCAGGAAACATTTATCGGATAACTAACACTTCTGACATAGATCACCTCAAGTGGTTCGCTACATTTAGTGACTTAGCAGGGGTGTCGGAGAGGTTTGTTTAGATCTTGGCGGAGGATTCGTCTACCCCCCAACTGCGTGGAGGACCGGACTCGGATCGAGAGAGGGCGGTATGGGGAAAGCCTTTGATCTTTCCAGTCAGACTCTCGACCCATCCATCGCCTTGCACTGCAGAGGGAGGGATGGATTCATACGTCCGTGACTCCTGAACACAGTGACCCCTACCCACTCCTCATTGTTTTTTCCTTCCCGAACTTCCTCTCCTTTCTTTCCTTAAAAAACTTCTCCATAGGCTCTGATTAAAATTATTTTCTTCGGGTCCTATGCATCTATGTATATGGGCAGTTAATGTAAAATAAATAAAAATATATACTCGATAAATTACTTTATCATACCATAACGGACGGGTTGCAATTGTTGGTAATAGGTTGTAATGCCGCATTTGTTCTACAGATATTTCAAAGGATGATTTTTCGATGAACTAGCATTATTGATCCCTTCAGCACCTGGAGATGCGCCAAATGCATGCCCGGAATGCTGGAATGCTCGGATGAATTACGCTGCATTAAAATGGACCATTTTGACAAATCCTCCCTGTGTTCGGTGCTTGCTTACGCAACGAACTGAACTGTTGTAATTCCTCCCTTCTACAATAATGTTTTCTTCATCCCATGTTCACCCCCTTCTCTCAATTAACCTTCGCACAACACATCCGAAGATGACCCGTTCGAAGTTTAATAAAAAATATCACCTATATTAGTAATTATACGGAAGAACTTGTGTCAACAAAGAAATGAAAAATAGATTTTTATTTACGCCTTTCTCAGAGAAAGTTATTGAGATGATAATTGCAAAAAAAAAGTAAAACATCCTTAAATTAACGATTATGCATTATTGGCCTACACACATGATTTTATTATTTCAATGACTTTATTTTAAAGTAATATTTGAATAGATCTAATTTAAGGTAGGTAACTACTTGAAATGTTCATTTTCAATTTAATTACAGAGAAATTTTCCATTTCTGGTTTTTTTCACGATTTATGACTCGAAAAAAAAAACTTGGCTAACTTTTCGAGCTGATGTAGGTCAGACATTACGTATGCTCTGCTCTGACAGCACGTCCACGAAAGCGCGTAGATAGATGTAGATACAGAGTATAGCAGAGCATATTTTTACTATAGCCACTACACACACTACACACGAGTTGGCTGTTTTTGAGAAAGAGTTGTATGTGGTAGAGCGAATGAAATTTTATTGGCCGTGGCGTTTGTCACAGCCACCAGTTTTGATGTAAGTTGCAGATAACTTGTGATTTATTGACTTTTGTGGTCATAGTTATATTAATTTCTTCAATAGATTTATAGTCATTTTGTGGCCTCGTTATTAATAAATTGATAAGAATTACTTTGTTTACACCACTGTTTTTAATATATAAATATCAATATGTTTCGAAAGCGAAGCTTTCCTCATCAGGATACACATTATTCTAAAAAAATAACAAGTATAGATAAATGACGAATATAGAAAATAATAAATTAAGAATAGACAAATTAAAAACATTAAAAAAATAACAATAAGCGACGGGACAAAATTTTAGCATAAATTTTAAATTTAGAGAAACATTACACCTAATCTACTAAGCATGGAATGAAAAGCTGATATTTTTTAGCAAAGGGATGATTAGAAGTATTATATATCGCGATGTCTGTATAGATATCTTTACGATATATGTTAAGTTAAACTTTATTATTAACAATTATTATTTTTATAAACAATAATTATTAATCTAAAACACTCATCCAAATTGAACAAACCTTCCGAGCAAAGATAAATGTCGCCGGCAGGACTCGAACCCGCACCCTTCTAATGTCCGGTCAGATGCTCTACCGTTGAGCTACGTCGGCTTATCGCAAACCCGCCAAGTTAATCAATATATACTAGTGTTCCATTCAATAATTACTGTTTTTATTATATTTTCACCTGTAAACAACCAACTTTATTAGTATGAGAGAGGCTTGTAACGGCTAAATCCCTCAAATAGATGGCGTCGAGACAAATTATGTCTACATTTTATTGGTGAAAATTGCTTTGACTTGTCAAATATTTATTAATTGATAAACTAAAGTTCTTAAAAACTTAAGACAAGATTTTTGTGCATAGCGCAAAGGGTAACAATTATTATTTTTATAAACAATAATTATTAATCTAAAACACTCATCCAAATTGAAAAACCTTCCGAGCAAAGACAAATGTCGCCGGCAGGACTCGAACCCGCACCCTTCTAATGTCCGGTCAGATGCTCTACCGTTGAGCTACGTCGGCTTATCGCAAACCCGCCAAGTTAATCAATATATACTAGTGTTCCATTCAATAATTACTGTTTTTATTATATTTTCACCTGTAAACAACCAACTTTATTAGTATGAGAGAGGCTTGTAACGGCTAAATCCCTCAAATAGATAACAATAACAAGGATAATATTTTAAATAAATCGGGGGTCTATAAATTAATTTGTAATCATTGTAACTTTTTTGTATATAGGAAAGACAATTTTTATACTAGGGTTGTACACCTACTAGTTTATAGTAAAGCGCACTTGAAGTGAAATAACACAAAACTGCGCTATATAAATGCTTTGTTATTATTATTATTATTACAGTGTTTAATTAATGATAATTATTCTGAATTGCCAGCCATATTTTGGAAACAAATTATTCTTTGACATAAATAAAGGTTTAAAATTTTTACATACTTATACAAGTGGTTTACCATTTGATAAATTTAAAATTTTAGAAATTAGTAAGTGTTAAATATTATTAATAATCAAATATGTTTTAAAAATGGCTCTCTTAAATTTATTTTCACATTCATAACTATGTTTAGAATAATGTTATTATAAATTTTAACTATTATTATTTTATTTTCACGCCTTGTTATTTTCTTGATTTTACTTATATCATAAAAATATATATATATATTTTTTTCATTTCTAATATAAATTTATTATTTAAGACTTCATAATATATTTTTTTACATTTTTAATTAATTAATTACCTACTTTTATCACTTTTTGTTAATTTTTGTTGATGTATGTAATTTGTCTATCTTATTATTCTACGTTATTATTTTCTATGTTTGTCATTTGTCATTATTTTTTAGTATACTGTGTATCCTGCTGATGAGGAAAGCTTCTCTTTCGAAACATGTTGATATTCATGTATTAAAAACGGTGATATAAAAAAGGTAAATCTTATAAATTTATTTATAGTTATATTATTTTGATAACGAAATATGTTTAAAAAATTGTTTTTATGAAAATCAGCAAAGCTTTTGTCATTTAGCAATTACACTCTTCCCTTTTGAGCATAAACGTATGCTTTATTTTAGAACCGCCGCGTCCCTTAATGTTCAAGCATTATTTTAAAAAAATCGTTTGATTGAAATATTTTAAATATTTGCAAATTTTTGTCAAAAGCAGGTGGGCTTGAAATATATCGAAGTGATCGATAGTATTAAAAAAAATCATCAAATCTACAGAAGAAAAAAAAATAAAGTCTAGTTTTTCATGTCCCTTAATTATAAATATGGAGCCAAAATAATTTTCAGGTTAATAGAGAATTTAATTAATTGAAAGCTAATTACGAAGACGAGACTCAACTAATAAATTTGATTTATTGTGATGTAATTTGGCAGAGAGCATCTTTAGTTGGTATGTCGGGATTAGCGATGTTTATGAATGTCGGTACATACATGTTTATAGCTCATGCAAACATACCTACCTTAATTTTTAATATTATACTCACTACTCAGTGACTGGTACTCCATGTGAAATATTACACGGATAATAAATTTACAAGCATTAAAGATGAACACAATTAGCTTTTTTTTCTGATTTGACTGATACTGATTGATTTTCCTATTGTTTATAATGTTATTAAAAGAATTTAAGTATTTCTTAATTTTGGATACTTATTAAATTATCAAACGCTTGTCACATTGAAAAATTTAAACCTGTTATTCTTCTCAACTTGATGGACACATTCTAGCCAATCTATTCATGTCTGCGGGTCATAGTTAACATTGACATATGTATTATGCATTTTTAATTTTATATTCTTAACTTTGAATGAGATTCAGAGGAATCACAACTATGGCTTAAGTGTATTCGGTACTAGGAAAGCATTCCATTGTTTTCAGTCATAACATGTGATATCAAACCGACGGCTACGAATACTTTCGTAACGTCCGGAATATTTCCGGCATTTCCGGCATGATACATTTTAATATTTGCTTCTAGCGACTAATATTAATACTTTTTAATCGAATGATATTATTACGTTTTTGCTGTGCAATATCGTGGACAGTAAAATTACTCTTGTAAGTACTCCATATTATTGATAATAAAATAATTTGCCAGCTGGATCGACAGAAAATTGACATTCTAAGAGAGCCTATCATCGTCATCACTAATAATAAAACATACCTAAACATGAACAGATTTTTTAATTCAGTGTTGGTTGTTCGTTCGTTTGATGAAAAGAAGAAAAAAAAGTAAAAGATATCACGCGATATTTTCAAGTGCTACCTGAATTTCACTTTAAGTGATGAAAGTTCTAAACTTTTCCATTTTTTTAAAAAATACCACTTTTTACAACATTCGCACAAAGTTTTACGACGTTTTTATACATCATACGAGTTCATCGACATACGTTTTAATTTATCAAATGAACTTTTTCCGTATTGAATAGAGTGGTAATGCATAATGAATACGGCTGACATCGCGGAATTCCGTTCTATCCTAATTACGTAATGATTCTCAGTGGGGAGCTATATTAATTAGATGCTTTACAAAGTGCAATGAATAGTGCGCTCAATTATAGCTGATGAATTTCAACGCTGATTGAACAGGAATTCAATGACCACAATACAGATTTGCAATCACCCGGAAAAAGGGGATCTAGGTACAAAGACAAGATCGGATTTTATTCACATAAGAATAAGCTTTCTAATTAGGTGCTTGTGGTGTTAATACAATAATTGCACATAAAATACCACTAGAATCTTCAACTCGCTGACTTTTTCTCTCCACGTGTAGGTATTATTACACACACTTGCTGTATACCATATACACTAAAATACACGAGGGAGCATCGAGTGCCAACTCAATGAAATACCGACCCATTTTCTCCATGGATTGGTCAAGTCCATTGTTCCAACATTGAAAAATTATTTCGGAATTTCACAGCTTCTAATGATAGCTCTTGACTTTCATAAATGTCTCTAAAATATAATGAGCTTTCCTCATCAACTACAATTCAACTTATAGCTCTATATTTTGTTAACCCGATGCCACCGTTTGTTCTTGCCAGATTTCAGATCTTTCTCACAAAGATGCGCCCACATTTTCCTACATGTTCCGTTTTTTTTTCACATAGACACTATTAAAAGAAAAGTTTTGTTCTCTCCGCTGGGCGTTTCCGCCGGTCGTAAATTTACCCCGAGACGTGAAAATGAATGATTATTTTCTTGGCGCTAAACGGAAGTTTTACCTGCACAAGAGATACATATTGTTTCGCCTATTATGTATACGATGGAGTTGTTTCAGATTTCTGTAGAAGAGCATGTTTTTATTAATAATGTCTAGAAAACATAATGCAGGCGAATATAAATAAACTTAGTTACAAAAGAAAACCACATAGTTTGCATTACCAACAGCAAAGTTCAATAAATTAAATTCGCAACATCTGCTTTATTGTTGATGCATTGAATTGTATTTTTGATGCAATAATTGGAAACAAATAGAAAAAAAAGATAGATTTTGGATCCCGACTATTTTTTGTGCTGTAAACTTAACTCACAACAGAAATTGTTTGTTTCTGAAGCTAGACAACTTTCTAACGGCGAGCTTCTGGATTTACGAAATCCACGAATTTTTTTTGCTGCTTGCAATACTATTTACCAGCACCCTTATTATTTTTAATTTTCACGAATAGTAATAGCATTAGAAAAAAAAATCTAACTTTTTGCTGACGACATTAAACTGTTCATGAGAATAATGTTAGAATACTGTAGAAAACTTCAAGAGGATATTAATGCAATTATTGACTGGTGTATTGCTAATATACTAGATTTTAACTTCCACCGGTGTTCGGTTATGTGGTTTACGAGGTCACACAAGACCATATATTTTAATCACACAATGAACATCTCTGAAGTACACGACGACTTGTAAGGACGTGGGAACTGTGTTTACTTCCCGTTTAACATTTCATGCTCACGTTGAAAAGATCTGCAAATCAGCTACAAAAATGTTGGATTATGGTTCACTAACTCTTGAACGGTGTATAAATAACACTTGACATTCTGTCTGAAATGGGATTTTATGTCCCTGATGATTTCACGCGAGGCCGCCAACGCAGGCTTCTGTTTTTTCCCATGTGCAGAACTAACTTACCAATGGTGATGCCCCTGGGAAGAAAGCACGAAATGTGGATATTTTCCACAAAAACCACAGCAAATTTATGCGTAATTACCTATAATTATCCAATTAATGCTTAAATAATTACCTTCATCTTATATAATAACATAAACTATAATTTTTCTGATTTTTTATCGCTTTTGCAATGTATTGTTGTATGTAACTAAATAAATAATTATAGTAAAAATCATAAGCTTGGAAATACAAATATTTCCGGGTTACGAATAACCTGACGATATTTGAAAATCTTCTACTACCATCACACCAAGCGGAAAATGTTACTTGTGTCGTGGTGGAGAACTCACGACGCCTGGGTAGGACCCAGACGCAATGTCAACTCAACCATTGACCGGTCATTGTTTGATAAATCTTTTAATTTGTTAAATAGGAAAAAGTGTGGTTGAACGCGGTCGAAGCTCGGTACCTACCTAGTTCAGTTGTAAAGCCTTGCTAGAAAAATTAGTAAACCTGTACCAGTTCCCGTAAAAAACAACCCTTTTTTAACATTTGCCTCTTAAGGATCAATGAGTTTCAATAATGAAATTATTATTACATAATGAATTTCCCCCAGTACCGCGCCTCAGCCGCCGTTTTAATCGCTGCCTTTAATCGGTCATGCAATTATTAGAAGCCGCTCGAGCTCAAAGCTCAACTTTCGAGACGAGCTTTTGTTTTGTTCCGTGTAATAGCGTAAGTATTGTAGTTGGTGAATAGTTGCGGCTATTGTGCCGATATAAGTGCATACTTCGCCGGTTCTCGTACATTACCTAGGGTAGGTACTAGTCAGTAGGTACCGCCGTCTGCCGGCAAATATGTAGACGGCAGACGGAGGCACGTTACCGGGAAGAAAACTTTCCTTTTAGGAGCTCGTCACATGGAAAACTGGCTCAGACAATGTGCATTTAAACGGAACTGAAGCATAAATAATCATTATTTAGAAGTAGCAACCTTAGTTTCGGAGAAGGGGAGATGAGGCTAGTGGCGCTCACAGGGCAATGCGGCTTATTTCTCTACGACTGCACAGATGATCTTTTATAAAAGGTCATCATGTGGATCAGTTAGGAAATTAGACGAAAGATATTTTCATTTCAGGAGTAATTTCCATGTAATAAAATTCGCAATCAGTTTGAGCGATATTACAATTCGTGTAATCTATGGAAAGCGAAATTGTTATTTTATGTTCAGAATTTTCAATATAAGTAATAATCTTATTTACTATTTTCAATGCTAAACAAACACACCCGAACAACTGTTACAAAGGCTTTGTGGACGTCAGATGTTATGCAAGCAGCGATGACAGCTGTAAAAAATGAACCGCAATTCGCCAGACTTCCGGTCAATATAAAATATCTTTCAGTTACTTGAGAGAGTGTTTAACGCCGGGAATTAATTATACTGCTAGGCTTGGAAGGAAAGCGAATATTTGGTGAAGAAATTGAGAAGGATTTCGTCGATCGCATAATCCTAACGAAATCCTAATGAAATCTGGTACCGCTGCAGACAATGTTCTGGACTGATCTACGCAGATAGTTGTAGTACTGACAATGCAGATATCCACGTTTGTGATTTTTGTATGACAAAGTAGGTGAACAAGTAGTTGCTTGTCGACATTCCGAACCATAAAAATTCAACTAATCTTTGAAATACCCTAATATTTTCCTTGCCATATTTAATTTTATATACCTGAATTCCCCTTTATTGTGACTATGTCTATTTGCGGGTAATGATGCTCAAACCAGCCTTTTGTTTTTTGTGCATACATATATATATATATATCATTAAAAATCAGGTTATGTTTTTTTGGGTTCCTAAATGTAGTAAGTTTGATTTAATAAAACTATTTTTAATAAGCACAATTGTTTTTCTGTAGATGCCGTTTTTCCTTACGTGGGCGCCATTCACCTTCCCTTCCCTACTTGTAGATATCTTAAACCGATTATCAAACTTTTTAGACAACACCCACATCAGTTTCTGTACTTACTTTGAAGTTTCCACTACCAAATTGGATACATAATATCTGTAAAGTCACAAGTTTTCGAGGGGCATAATAACGTTGAAAAAAAACCTTTGATGAGATTATATAAAATCATTTAAAAATATGCATATTTGGGACACAAAAAACATATTTTTGTTAAATGTGTTATTTTGCATGTACATGGGCGAATTTTAGACTTTAAAAACAGAAAAATGCCAAATATGTTAATTTTGCTGATATTGATTGATATTAAAGTTTTAATCTCATCTAAAATTTTCAGTTTTTTTTTGTCTGTACTATTTTTAGTTAACATCGTTGTTCCTGTTGTGTGCACGACTCAACAAATACACGTCTTCATAACAAGTACTTTGTCTTGTTATTGAAGAGCTCGTTCCTCTGTTTTTAATGAAGGGAGGGTGAACTTATGCTCTGGTGACATCTGTCGATGACTCTGCAAACGATTAACCCTAGTGAACACTAGAGACATCTATGCAATAATAATTCACATCGTGCTTTCTCAGCATATTCTCCTTTGATTCTATGAATTTAACAAAAGTAAGAAAAGAATATAATCGATACTGTTTATCATTTGAAACATAGGTGAAGCTATATAGTAAATCAACCAGTATCAAATAAAGCAGCAAAAGTAATGAATGTGTACGCATAATTTAATGTAAAAATAGTTGCATTTCCCCAATGAAGTTTAACGTATGTGACAGGAATGACATAGTTGGTAGGCTAACGTAAATATAGATTAGTATGATGGTTGTATTATGCGGCGGCGAGCTTCCAACAAAACGCAAACAGGTAGTTTCTGTACCTTACCAGAATGCAAATATGCGAATCTATTTCTAGACGCAGTTGACTGGGGTAACATGGTCATGCATTATAAAATTATATACATTTAACCTAAAGCTAACCTTGTTTTATTAATATAGTAATGAAAATCTGTTACACAGTTTATAAAAAAAAAAAAAAATGTGCAGGTTTCTAGTGCATTATGTCAGTGTTTCTTGGAAAATATGAGTAGGTATTTGAATGTGGCATGTAACATGCATTATTGCATGAATGCTAACTAGAACGATGTCAAGTGTATATAAACGATACAGTTGCAAATATACAAACTATGTATATATTTGGAAAGTATATTTAAAGACAATATGGAAATATCTCAAATGAAATACGAAACAGAAAATAAAAACAGCAAACAGTTTTTGTGTGTCTTTTTCCGTGTCGTACTTCATTTGAGAATTGTTCATATTTATCCACGTTCCAGAGTGGTAGATACTATCAGTATCGCCCTGGTGAAAGATCACCATTCAGAATCGAAAAGTTCCTTGAAATGGGCTTTAGCCGTGTTTTGTGACCAGATCTGAATAGCCCGGTACTTTCCATCTTCCTCTTCTCCATTGTATTCCCCTCCTCAATACCTTCAGCCTCACAACATTCCCCAATTGGGGATGCCATAGTCTCACTGGCTCCAGACTGTTGGGAGCAACTGGTAATCTTGTGTGGTATCACATTAAAACAAAAAAAAAATTTAAATAAAATTTATTTGCGCACGTCGGGATTTGAACCCTTGACCTATAGATTCGTAGTCAAGGATCGTAACGGCGAAGACTGTCAAATGGATTCAAACCTGAAGTTTAAAAAAATCTATGTTAAGTGGGAATGTAAATTTAATGGAATAATAATAATGACATACTACAATGTTCAATGTGATCCACTGATTTATTAGAGTTTAATCTTTATTTGAAGGCTTCATTTCTCTTTACGGAAGTAAATATTATCGGTTTCATGGTTTTCACAGTTTCAGAAACATTCTGCTTTGTAAATAAAACCGCAATCAATTTTTTGAACTGTTTATTAAAACTGTGTTTCTTTTGTTTGCAGGTAAGAGATGTTTTTCAAATCATGATCGTGGATGATCACTATCCTTACCCTCAAATGTGAGTTAAAATATATTCTTTTTAGTATTTATATACGTTCTTCATTCAAATTTAAGTTTATTTTTTAGTTTTTCTGGCATTATTTTTGTCTGGCAGTTTTTACCTCACTTTGATATCATTGTTAATAACATAAAAAAGTACCGCATTGAATCAATATGATTATTTATATGTTGTCACAACATCAACGATGTCTAAACGCTGAACTAGTCAGATCATTTAAAAGGCCACTAAAACAATCCGTAAATAATTAAAAACGTTTTTTTTATTATGACGAAAATTGTCTTGGCCTCTCAGCAGTGGCGTGCAGCCCATTCAGACTGAAAAGCTGTGCTTACCTTAAGATTTCTGATAGAAATGTATTTTTTTCTTTATTTGAGGACTTTTTTGCATAAATCGTTCTACGCTAAGAAATTGTTCACACTTGGCAAATCAATTGTAAATGCACTATGTATCAAAGTAATTCGCAAAGTTGTAGACTATTTGGTTGATAGTTTGAGAAAAATGCTAAAAATTTTATGTATAGATATTATTTAAAAAAAAAATTCTTTAATTTTACTTCAATTATGAATTGTGTGATTATACTGTTTTGTACGAAATTTCTCGGTTTAATCAAATCCGTAGTTAAAATGTGTCAAAGCAGGTTTCAATAGTTCAGAATTTGCGAAAAAAGCTAAAACAGTGAATTTCGACAACAAATATCCCGACAACTTAAAAGGCTTTCTGCTTGTTTCTAAGATTTGTTTTTGGGATTTTGTGATGAAAACTTATAACCAACAACTGAGAAGCAGTGCACGCTCTTGATATTGATAGCTTGATTTACTATTTCGTTGGGACGCGTGCTAAAACGGGATTATATCACAAATTTTATTTAAGTCACGGATACGCGGATAATTCAAAATTATTCATAGGATAATATGCCTCCCACCGGATAGCCTATCCTGTGAATAGATTGCTCTTTTAAAAAAATCATGATAAACGATGAGCACCAACCATACATTTTTTCAACAACGTCATTTAACAAAATTCTCCAATGGTATTCAAATTCGTAAACTATTCTTGTCCGAGAAAATCGAAAATATATTTTATACGCGTTGCGTTCTAAAAGGAACAGCGTGTTATTATAATCTGTAAAGAGCCCGGTTCGATGACCGGCGAGATGAGATGTGAGATGCAGCGTGGGACGCTGGGCTGTTTCATTAAGCTGCCATCCTGTCAGATTGTCACCAACTGGGAAAAGAAAAGACGTAGGTTCTATATAAAGTGATCGTTAGAAAGATTTTTGGGATTTTCTTCACTGACAGGTGAAAAAAATCCAATCCTACATGGTTTCATAACGGATTATCATTCCAAAATTTATTTTTTCGTAGAACTCTTTGTTTAAAAGAAAAAGTAAGTAGCCCCTTGAATATTTAGACCATAGTACACGAAACATTACGCCACGGGTGTTCATTTTTCGTAGTTAATAACTTTAAATTGAATGTTGTGTCTGTACATGTTTCCAGGGAGAAGTTTACTACATCTTTTGTCCCATAAATACAACCGGCACCCTTCTTTATACGTGCTCGTCAGGAAAAAAAACAAGGTTTTACTAGTAGATAATTAGACGATTATTAGGCACTTGTTTAAAAGTAAAAATTGACACGATATTTTTGTGTGCAGAGTGTAATGACACTAATGGCGATATTGTATGTTTATATCTTTTCAACTACTTTTTTGTGGGAGAGAATCTCAGATGTAAGTATACAAGTATACGATACTTATACTTTTACCGAGTAAAATAATGTTAGCTCATTTTTTCGCGAAGCTATATTTTGGAAGACCCTTCCTTAACGTGTCAACTGACCATCTCATTCGGTGAATATATTTTTGGAGTTTATATATTTTAGAGTTTGTTGATTTATTTCTTAATTATTGTTTTGTTTTTGTAGGCAGAGAGCCAACGAGGCGTTTCATAATAATTCGCCCATAATAGTAAAAATACCTTTGCCAAAAAAATTGCACGTCTTGATTCAAAAGCTTTTCAGCTTACTAGCGCCTTTACTGGATTCCTTTAAGAAACATCATAAGCATGAACAATTAATACAAACTTAAATATTAATAAACCAGCTTATGTGTCAATCGTGGTTGCATTGGACAGTAAATTACATATCATCCACAAATCACTGATCTGCACTCAGCAGTGACTTTTTGTTTTCGTTCCTTTTCTTCCAGTTTTGTACGAAAAATATCAACCATAAAAAAGTCACTGTTACTTAATTCAACTAATCAATCCACAAACTTCCTAATAAGCTTTCCATTGACCTGCTTGGTGTAACCTTAAGTGACCAGCTCAGGCACGGGGGCTCCATCGAAGTCAGAGTTAAGTTATCCTCCCAGAAGCTGGGTGTACTGTGCATTCTGTGCAAAGTACAAGGCTCGCAGATACTTTAATAGTATACAACTGCGGATCTTATACAAATCACGTCTGGTCTGGAGCCCCAAAATACCTGAAAAAACCTTGATTCTATACAGGAACGAACGGTCCCGGTCCGATTGATAGATTCCCGATCTTAAAGAGTTTGCTATCTTCGGAGAACAGACGTCAGGTGCGGGGATGCCGTCCTTGTTTGTGCTACAGGCATTTCAATGGAAGTTGCTCCGAAGAACTAGCGTCATTGAGCACTCCGGCACCGGCGGACAGTCGGGAAACACGTCAAACGCGCTAACATTTACATTTATTTGTCACATGATAACTTCTTGTGTTCAACAGCTCGTCTGTGGAATGATTTGTCGTCCTCTGTGTTTCCTACCTTCTATAACATGGATCTCTTCATGACCCAGGTTCACTCCTTCCTCTCCCCCAAAAGACCCTCCACACAGCATCCCCAAAGATGACATAAGCCCCAAGGGAAATTATTACCCTCCCGGCATTTTCTGTGTTAAGTTAATTAAACAAATTTCAAGGGCATTTACCATCCTTTTCCCCACATTTCCTGTGCTTCCCCCCGTTTCTCAAAACTTCTGAATATTCCTGAAACTAGTAGAAGCTTCCGCCGTCCGTCGCTAGATGGCACTGGCGTACGATAATTCAACGTTCAGACGGGGTCCATTGGCCAGCGGCAGCGCGACGTCTGCTATCCTTGACACACATCGTTGTAAATTCCATCTTCTATGGCATCCAATGTCCAGTCCAAGTCGAGTCAGTGGGGGGACGGCACTCAGATCGCATGGAGATGTATAGAATATGAAAGAGAAGGCAATGAAAATAAAAAAATAAATTATTAGAGCTTGACTTAGGCGCACATTGTAATTAAACAACACTGAAACCTGAAATATGAAACAAAACGTGTTTCATTTCCAATATGTGAACTTTTTAAAGGGTTCGACCATTTTTTTGTCAGAACATCTGAGATATTCCTAGTAAGTCTTTGTTGATTCCCGTTCGTTCGTCCACGCAATATACATGATGGGGAATTGGAGAGCGCCCTTGAAAGATATTTTCCCCATGAAGGAAAAGTGAAAAAGTCTTTCTCTCACATCATTTAGAATATTTGCCAACATCATTATAGGTATTTTTCGTGACAAATAATTAGTCAAAAGTTTAGAAGTGTGTCTACAAAATAATTTTTTTGAGAAAGTCTCATTACAGATTTAATAAATTAAATAAAAAAAATTGAACCGGGACTCGATGCAAAGAATGAGCCATATTAGCATTATTGTCTTTGAGGCATGCCCAGAAAGTCAGAAAGCAAGAATCTGAACATTCTAAACTGCAGGGTCTTCAGCGGACTCTTATAGGTCAATCAATATAAGTTTCTTTTTTCAGAGATAAATTGTGATGAATTTTACAGTCTGACATTTAAAAGAATACACAAATTGAGGTCGCTGCGGTCGTTTAAAGGGGTTTAAATGGAAGCTCAGGAAATTCAAAGATAAATTAATAACACGATGGGCCAAGTGCATATATTTTACTTTAACCAAACGTTTAAAGGGGTTTAAATGGAAGCACAGGAAATTCAAAGATAAATTAATAACACGATGGGCCAAGTGCATATATTTTACTTTAACCAAACGTTTAAAGGGGTTTAAATGGAAGCTGCAGGAAATTCAAAGATAAAATTAATAACACGATGGGCCAAGTGCATATATTTTACTTTTAACCAAACGTTTAAAGGGGTTTAAATGGAAGCCACAGGAAATTCAAAGATAAATTAATAACACGATGGGCCAAGTGCATATATTTTACTTTAACCAAACGTTTAAGGGGTTTAAATGGAAGCACAGGAAATTCAAAGATAAATTAATAACACGATGGGCCAAGTGCATATATTTTACTTTAACCAAACGTTTAAAGGGGTTTAAATGGAAGCACAGGAAATTCAAAGATAAATTAATAACACGATGGGCCAAGTGCATATATTTTACTTTAACCAAACGTTTAAAGGGGTTTAAATGGAAGCACAGGAAATTCAAAGATAAATTAATAACACGATGGGCCAAGTGCATATATTTTACTTTAACCAAACGTTTAAAGGGGTTTAAATGGAAGCACAGGAAATTCAAAGATAAATTAATAACACAATGGGCCAAGTGCATATATTTTACTTTAACCAAACGTTTAAAGGGGTTTAAATGGAAGCACAGGAAATTCAAAGATAAATTAATAACACAATGGGCCAAGTGCATATATTTTACTTTAACCAAACGTTTAAAGGGGTTTAAATGGAAGCACAGGAAATTCAAAGATAAATTAATAACACAATGGGTCAAGTGCATATATTTTACTTTAACCAAACGTTTAAAGGGGTTTAAATGGAAGCACAGGAAATTCAAAGATAAATTAATAACACAATGGGCCAAGTGCATATATTTTACTTTAACCAAACGTTTAAAGGGGTTTAAATGGAAGCACAGGAAATTCAAAGATAAATTAATAACACAATGGGCCAAGTGCATATATTTTACTTTAACCAAACGTTTAAAGGGGTTTAAATGGAAGCACAGGAAATTCAAAGATAAATTAATAACACAATGGGCCAAGTGCATATATTTTACTTTAACCAAACGTTTAAAGGGGTTTAAATGGAAGCACAGGAAATTCAAAGATAAATTAATAACACAATGGGCCAAGTGCATATATTTTACTTTAACCAAACGTTTAAAGGGGTTTAAATGGAAGCACAGGAAATTCAAAGATAAATTAATAACACAATGGGCCAAGTGCATATATTTTACTTTAACCAAACGTTTAAAGGGGTTTAAATGGAAGCACAGGAAACTCAAAGATAAATTAATAACACAATGGGCCAAGTGCATATGTTTTACTTTAACCAAACGGTGTTCAGAATTAGTGGTATTTTCCGAAAGGAGATGATTCTACAATCTACATGATATTCTTAGGTAGCTTTATTTTATTGTTTAACGCTTTGCAAGGAAGATAATTAAATATATGGTAAAGCTTTTTTGTTTTTTTTTTTTTAATCTCATTTAAAAAAAAAACAGGTATAAGATGTTAGATAAATAAATAAAAACGTAAAAACATGAAATATGATGTTTTGCTTTGTTTCTTTAAAACAAACTCTCAAACGGCTATATGTGAAGAACACATTTAAAAGACGTGAGTAGCTCGGTGTTACCATATTAATGACAGTTTTCAGTTTCAAAATAATAAATATCTACAATTAAATTACTGATATTGAAATTAAATAAATAATAAATATCTATAAAATAATTGTGGAGTGAAATTCCTTTTTCTTCAAAACCACAATTCGTTTTCTGACTTCTCGAGATATGGATCAAGGCCACTTCTTAAAACAGAACTGCTGAGTGTAACTTTAAAACAATGCATGCGTACTAAATTCCAAATCAGAACAAAATACAAAATGTCAGTCCCGGTCGGACTTAAATTTAACCAGGATAACCCCGGTTACACCGCGGAACTTTTGCTAGGCATAACCAATTACCCATATATACACTGCCTGTGACTTTGAAAAATAATTGTGTACCATTTGTAACAGTCTAGGTCTCGTCTTAAGGTATCCGTAATAACCCTGAACGGGTCATGACTGTTTGCTTGTTATTGCTTACATTGTATTTTTACACATGTTGCAATTATAACCGCCAGTAACTGGTGAATGGTGGTTATGGGAAGGAGGGTGACGAGAAACCGTTAATTAGCAAGCTGCATTGTGATGATTAGACGTCGGATTACATGCATTTGCATATTTGCATATATGCATAACGCATATTTGGGCATTTTTGGTCGTTACTGTCTTTCCCGTAGGATTTTCACAATCCCTCTCCCTGTGAAATCAATTTGCCGAAAGAACTGGTTTTCAAAAGACAATTTTCCTTTATCGTTTAACTTACGCAAATGGTTTGACATTATTGGTGCATATTTTGGCACTGATAGAGGATAGTTGCATGTATATGTCGCAATTTTGATAGTGCATATGAGCCGACGTCTAGTGATTATTTAATTGGTAATGTCATTGAAAGAAATACTAAACATTCCTCTACTGGGAAATTCTTCAATCTTGACTTTTATATTTAGCACTGTAGTACAATTTGAACAGAATGTAACGATATTGATTTACGACCGGTCATGTAAATAAAACATCGGAAGATTTTCTCTTAAAATTCTTTGCAAAAACTGCTAAGGATATAATTTATTGTTATTACTAAGTACCATTAATAGCAAATTAAAAAAATAAGCAATATTTTTTAGTTTTTTTAATACATATTTGTTTTCAGTTTTAAAATATTTATTAATCAATAATCATTTAATCACTTTACAGAGTATATTTCTGAACAACAATTATATATTTGTTTTCGCAATTTTTTAATAATATAATGTTTCTTTTATATTAGATCAATATCCGAAATTGGGGATGGGTTGTAACTGTTTAAAATTTTGTTGACAGTTATTATTACATAATGTACATTCAATGACGCCATTACAGAAGCAATACGATTAGTTCATAACTAGTCGATGAGATCATATTTTATTTACAAGAATAACGATAACGAAGTGACATCACTACTTACGCTATTTCGCAATATTTGAATCGTTATTTTATACGCGTGCAAACTTTAAGAATGCAAATAACATCGCGAAAAGTACCTACTCGACGGAAAATGAAATACCTGTTACAGCCAACCGCTTTGATGTTTTCGTAATAAAACTTAAACTACTATTGTTCAACATTATTGTATATATTAGGTCATTTTGCACTATTCACCCGTTATATGATTGAAAGCCTTCTTGAAGAAATTTTTTTTTTCTTCATTCCATCTTACCTATCTTTCTTTCCCCTTTCTTCATAGAATATAATAACTTAATTAATCTCATCTGATTTATTGAATTCACGTACCGTATTTCTACGTCACACTAAACCTCACAAATTCCTATGAACTAAAACGAAACTAACGAGTTCCAATTACTATGGAAAAATCTGCTTCTATTTAAAGTCAATGCAACTATTTCCGTTTATAATAGTATTTTCTTTGTAAATTGTATATTTTTTTAAATAATTATTTTGAATTTGCCAACAATATTTTGGAGAAAAATCATTATTTTGACATAAATAAAGGTGTAAAATTTTTACATAGAAATACAACTGGTTTACAATTAGATAAATTTGAATTTAAAAAGGGTCTTAAGAGTCAATTTTAAATGTTATTAATTATCTTCTTTTTTTTTTAAAATAGCCATATCTTAAATTCATTTTCACAGAACCTATATTTATAGTAATATTAATAAAAAATTAAAATTATGAAATTTTTTATTCCTTGTTTTATCCTTAATTTTGTTTATAAAAAATCGTAATATTTTAATTTCTAATATTAATTTAGTATTTAGTATTTTACAGTATTTCTTTAAATATTTTTTTTTGTTATTTAATATACGAGTATTACAGTATTTCTTTAAATATTTTTTAAATTTTTTCAATTAATTTAACATTTCTAATTAATTACTTACCTACTTTTAATTTTATTCTTGTAATTATTTCTCAGTATACTGTGTGTTAAATAGTGGTTTAAACAAAATATTTTCCGATCATTTATATTTAAAATGACACCACGAAGTGATTTTACATTTATTGAAGAAGTGAAATACTATTTCCATTCAAAGAAAACCCCAAAAGACAAATTTAAAGGGAAAAGTTTCCACGGAATCGATATTCAATCAATCTTTTCGTTACAAAATAATTTTTAAAACTGGTTTAACACGCAGTCGACAACATCGCTGTTATTTGCAGTCCCTCATAAAAAATCTTTTTTAGGTATTTATTAATAATCCAATAAAATTAATCATTCTGGTGAGCAGATGTGTCTTGAAAATCACCAACTGTATTTTCTCTTTATCCTATTTAATACCGCCTTCAGCAAATACATATGATCCACAAATGCACCTGTGCAGAATGCAAAGTCACTCTCGTATCGCTACAACCTTCTGAGCTGATTTGATAATGCTGGAAATGTTCAATATTAAACTTCCCCCAAGTCACTGAACAAGTGAGAAACTATGGCATCATGATAACCTTATGCAAAGTAATTAATCAAACAACTCGTGACAAATGAAGGTAGGGGGGAAAATGACAGTAAACCTTCAAGGAACATTGGTGACTTCGCTAGAAAATATTACAAATACCTTTTTATGAACATTAAGATTTTTTTATCGTTTTTGAGTCTTCGTGCGTAATTGTGTTGCCTATTTTCATAGGTTTTCTTATTTACATCTAGTTTTTTTTTTTAAATTTATTTAATTTATTTAGTTTGAGCCATTTTAACACAGTGTCCAAAAAACTATTTTTCTTCCAGATTTGCTTTCTCATATTTATCTTCTGCAATATAAATCAGTGTATCGTCCGCATTTTGTAATGCTAATATAATATTACTGTATATTTTTATCTGTCGTTTTTTGATATTGTTTTTATTTCTACTTAAGTTTTGTATCACTTGTAATGTAAATTTCTCTTATCCAAAAATTAGTTTTATAACTATCGGGTTTTCTAATTAGCAAGACGTAAAATAATAATCTGAAAAAAAAAAACCTCAGTTTGCACGGTGAACACTTCATTATATATTATACAGTTGGTAGGCCTCAATTTTTCACTAATTCATATACTCGTATACATTTTTTCGTGTTCCCAGGATACAAAGATACAAATTTCAAGATAAAATAAAATCAGTTTTATCTACGTTTCAACCTGAATACTAAAAAGGTAAAAATATGTACAGCTACGTACAGGTATAACCAGCCAAGTTGTGTTATTGATTAACAGGTAATATGTATGGCAGTTAACGTAGCAGAACGGACGCCAATATAAGGTGGATTAGCCGGGTGATAACAATTTAATAGTACTTTTCGTACGGTGCGGTGCTTTGATGCTTATATGGTAATTGTTTATTTTACGAGTCCTCTTGGCGAGACCACGTCGAAATTATTGACGAGTTTCGCCGAGTTTTATTGGCTAGTCAAAAGATTTAGTTTCAGGATTTCGAGGTTCAGATTACCTTACCTATGTGCATAAAAATAATATATCAAAAAGTTATTATATCACCTAGTTACGTTAACTCATGTAAAGTGGAACGATGGAATGCCCAATTCGAGGCTGAATGGTGTCAGGGAAGGGATGCACAATTGGAAGCGGAAATTCCTAGTTATTCAGATTTAATCACTAAATAAAACTTCTCTTTAATTTAATTTGTGGTCGTTACTGAGGGAATCTTCCACTATACCGCACAATAGTCCCAACGGCTCCCTGATAACCGGATCCAGCGAGATTATGGCATCTCCAATTGGGGTATGTTGTAAGGTTATAGGGTATGGGGAAGGGAAGGAGATGGGAAAGAGGAAGGTGGGCGAAGTATATGGCTGCTCAAATCTGGTTACCAAACCTGGGTAAATCCATTTCTGACAACGTTTGAAATCTGAATTGTGGTCTTTTACTAGGGCGATACTGAGAGTGTCTACCATTCTGGAATGTGCCGCAAGTATTCTATGTATTTATTTTAATGTGATGTAACAAAATAAAAATAAACAAAACCCGCGACCTCCGCATTCGTAGTCGAGGACCTTACCTCTCCATCACGAAGGGCGTCAACTACTTATTGCCGTTAAATTCTGTACCCATGTGAAAAAAAAAGTTTTTTTGTATTTCCCAGTGTCGGGTTAGAATTGAACGTGTCTGAGCCAAGGAGCTTACAGCTCTGTTGTAACCCTTGAACTAGACTAGACTAGTCAGTTAAATTTAGGTCTGCGGGGGGCCGCGCTCGGATTCGCAGATTTTTTTCTCCACAGCACATATAAATTATTAATAAAATTTAACATTTTATGAAACTGATATAAGGAAGAGTCATATTGGATTGGTCAATGATAAAATTGTGCAATTAGCGGGAAGCGGTTGCCATAAGCACATTCCACCTGAATACATTCAGAAATAATATTGCCTACTTTAGTTCGCTGTCTCAAATGTGTCGACTATATAATAAGATAGAGTGTGCTAATGTAGACATTTTTGTCGCAGTTTCAGAAAAAATCTACTACTTAAAAATATGTAACAATCCTGCTTTAAAAAAATTCTGACTAAAATGTTTTTTTTTTCACGCTCATTTATTCAGCTGATCACATCAGCGGTAGATGATAATAACATAGCCATTTTAAAATATTCAAATATTATACCCGAACTTGAAAAACTACACACAGCCTACCTCTGGTCACAGAGTAATGCACACATTTTTTTCTCCACAGTTTTTAACATAAAGTAGAATATAATACATTTACATATTTTAATTTTATTGTTTTAATTACAATTGTAAAAAATGGGAACCTACATAGGCGTAATATGAGAAATTTGAGTAATATGAGTACTAGAATGTTACTTATTTTAGTAATGTAACAGCAAGAAGATATACATGTAGTGGAGAATTTAGAGTTATAGAAGCGGAATTTTTTTATTATTCTGAATTTGCAAACAATTTTTTTAGAAACCAATCATTCTTTTGATGTAAATAAAGGTTTAAAAAAATTTGCATACAGATTCAACCGGTTTACAATTAGACAAATTCGGTAATTTTAGAAATCAGAAAAAGCTTTAATAGTGAATTAAATTTAATTAATAATCTTTCTTTTAAATAGCTATCACGTTAATATTAATAATAAAAATAATTTATAATATATATTTGTCATTCAATGTTTTATAATAATTTTTGATTAATTACTTAGCTATTTTAATCAATTTTTGTTTACAATTTGTCTATTCTTACATTATTGTGTTCTATGTTTATCATTTGTCCACACTTGACATTATTATTTTTTAGTGTTCAATATATTCCTGATGAAGAAAGCATCGCTAACGAAACATGTAGATATGTGCATATTAATAAAGTGGTGAATATAAAATAAATTTTAATTCATTTAGAATTTTTTTCTTTAGTAAGTTTTATGCAGATGAAGTAAGCAGATATAAATAATAAAGATTTTATAGAATCAATATGTCAACATCTAGATCATTCATCTATAATTAACTTTTACGACACGTGGTCTTTTCTAATGAGCACCAGGAGATATCGATCAAATTATATTTCTTAGTCAAAAGTCTGTTTAAAAAATGTTTTCTTACCTTCCCTTCCCTTACGGAGCTAGAAAATCCCTCGAACTCCGGTGCTATACACTCAGTTTACATTGAAGATATTTTTAGAGTTTTGCGATTTCTTAGTTGGATAAAAATGGACAGTTTACATATATTACTTACGTTTATTTAATTAATATGTGCTGTTTCACAATTAATTAATTAAAAAATAATATGTAGTATATTTGCGCGAGTGGAAGATACTCTGAGTATCGCCCTGGTGAAAGACCACTATTCAGAATTGAAACGTTGCTTAAAATGGCTTTTGGTCGTGTTTGGTGACCGGATCTGAATAGCCAGGTATTTCCCCACCTTCCTCCTCCCCTTCTCATTCCCCTCCCCAATACCTTCAGCCTCACAACATTCTCCAATTGGGGATGCCACTGGCTCCAGATGGTTTGGAGCAGTTGGGACTCTTGTCATACACAAAAAAATCATTTTATAAACAGTATGCATAGCATATTATATACAATATTGTGTATATGTGCTGAAAATGGGGGAAAAACATCGGCCACTTATAAAACGCATGATACGTCCATTACTGCCGGCAGACCGCCGGCTACTACTGACAACCGCGCATCGTGGCACGGCGAACGAAACCCCGCACACTACTGCATCACTCGGCAGACATACGTGTACATATATTGACAACGTTTTTTCGCCAAACATTTTTTCCTGTTGCGTTCTATAAATACTTGTAAATATGTAAATGTATGTAATTATACTCATTATTATATCGAACGCATCCATGTAATGCGGAGGAATCCCCAAAATACGAAATCTTTGCATAGTACGCTTACAGAGATATTAAAATAATTCAGTTGACGGCACCGAAAAGGAAAGGTTAAATCCCTACCATAAAATGTATTTACCCGAGGCGCGATATGTAACAATACGCCATTTGCTTTATTTTCACGGTTGGTGCATGGACAAGAGATTAATCTCGAGGGAAGGAAGGCAAGCATGGTAAATTATAGTGCACGCATGTTAATAATGTTATGTAACTTTTAAAAAAATAAGAATTTAAAAGTCTGTTTTTTTTTGGAACGAAATTAATTTTATAAACAGAATACAATATTGGTTATGTGGTCGTATCCCTGACCTCTACCTAAATATTAAAAAAAAGATTAGGTTTAAAATTTTATAAAACGTCATCATAAGTCCACCTTATTTTTATGCTTGTGTAATCCTCTGATATTTTATGATTCTGCTTTGATCCAGCTTTTAATTTATCGTTAGTTTTTTATCACTTTAGCTTTATGTCTGTCCATTCTGTACACCTATCCATTCTTCCATCCCTTTTTACATCTATTTTAGAGTTTTGTATTTTTTTATGCATCGTTTTAATTCCCTTTCAAGTATATTTGCCTATAAATGAACCCTTAAGCCCTAAGCATAAAGCTCGACCAATTAAAACAATTCAAATTAAACTGTTTTCTCCACGTTGAATTGCGAATCAGAATGTTTCAGTGTCTAACCTAGATTTTCGGAGTATTCGAAGAAGGACAATTCCGTGGATATACTCACAATTAACATCGAAACGACAATCGTAAAATTGGATAATAACTAGCTCTTCTCCCAGCCTCCCAGATAGCCCTGATGATGGCATTGCGGCAGTCACGAAAACCTCCTTGTACCGCGGTGCTCATAGACCATAAACAATTAACAATAAACACAGCTTCATATCTTATTCTTGGCTCCGAGCTAAATTGCTGTGTATGCAGTGTTCTATATTCCCATAAAAGCCTTAAGAAAATAAAATAGAACTACATTTCTCAGGCAGTTTGTATTCCAAATGAACTTTAAAGTTTTCGTGCCAGTTTTATAATAGCAAATCTCATTTAACTTTCGTAGGAATGTAATTAAAAATGTTGGTCTTTTAAACGAAAGTCGGCAATAGAGTAATTTCAGTGATCTTGATTGCGTTTCTATTCTTTGATTTGATGGCTTTAATAAAGAACAGCATAATGCAGTCTCACAGAAAAAAAAAGTTTTCGTTATTTGTATATGTACCTTATTACTTATTACACAAATCATTACCTTTTTGGTGTGCTCCCATTTAAATCGTGTTCTGCATGTTTTTCGTATGACTTGAAAAGCGAATTTTGTCGTGGGAATCCATATTTATCTTTATGTGGTTTGAAACGTATTTTTTCCTCGAATGAAAATACTGGCACAACGCTTGTATTATTCTAAAAATCGTAAGCACGTATTTTGAAACGAATCGTTACAATCTTTTCGTTAAAAAGAAAGTAATCCGAACCGATGGCTTATACTTAGTTAATATAGATAAAACAAGTTGTTTTACATTTTATCACGATCAAAGTCTAAAGGTAGGTATCTGTTATCTTCTTTGAATGGAAGCTGTCTCCGTCGCATTTAGAAAAATGCGACACTGAACATGCTTTCCCAAGTAAGTTAAACATAATCATTTATCAGGATTAAGCAGCCGACGGAGAAAGGTAGAAGCAGTTCGGTGCACGACCGATTCAATGCATTCTAGATGTCATTGATTTCAGTCGTGCACTTCTTGATTCATAGACCTCTCTATTGGTCCTGTTGGAGAAAGATACTTTGACCATTGCGGGACTAGGCTGTATAGATTATGTTACATTGTATATTAAGATGTATTTCAATGTTCTGGATGAAATGGATGAAATATTTTCCGCAAAATATGATTCAATCAATCAATTAATAAATATGAAGTTGTGAGACAAATTATTATTTGACAGACTAGACTGGTGCAAGTTTGCCCGGTGAACAGCCCACATTGTTATTAAATTAACTTTTTTTAATCATCATGACGCACTATTAATTATAGACACGTTTTATTAAAAATATTATAACGAATTAAAAAAAAATCTTTTTTACATGAACTCAATGAAAATATTGTAGGTATAATATACTAATATACACTGTGGATCACTTTTATAGTTTTGTCTATGGGACATAACCTCCGAGTCACTGTCAACCTGAATGGTCAATAAATCTACTTTACATTTACAAGTGCTTTTTAATATAACACCACAATACAACAAATATGTATGTTTTCCACTATTCATAATGTCGTTGCCCACACACAAACAGGCGTATCTCATATTTAGCAATTTTCCGGGAGAACCAAAAAATAGTTTTTATGCATTTTATTACACGTTTCGATAATGAGGTAAGGAAAAATGGTTATTTAAAACCCAATTAGCAAAACATGTAATAGTGTCAGAATCCGGCAATTTTTTTGTTTTTGTTTTGGCTCTCCTGGAAATTTGCTAAATATGAGATACGCCTGTTTGTGTTGTGGGCGACGATATGGAATCCTTGGTCGATTGTTAAAATCGATTAGTGCAAAGCATTTTTGCCTTTCCAATTGTTTCTCCGTTATAGGTACGTGCACTTCTAGCTGCTTCCTTTTCTTCTTTAATAAATGCAATTCAGTTATATTTGGACATTTCACCTAATGGGTTCCCCTGTGTAGTCGTACTATTTTTATTTATTTATTCGTATCGAATTTAAATTTAAATACGTACAACGTACAATAATTTCTATCTTATTATAATTAGATAGCATCAGGTGATTAAACAAATTTCCTTAAAATATAATCTATAGTACATTTCGCAGTAGTTAAGGCGAAGGTTTCATTGGTAAACGTTTTCGCCGCGAATGAATAGTGATGGTAGTTTCCTTATAATCTCATTAGTTTTCCCTTTCGAAATGAAGTATCCCTTCTAATATTCTACCGACAATAGAGATAATCGAATATAATCGGATCATACCTGTAGACTTGTGCTTGATTTTCGACCCCACTCATAATTGGATTAAATTTTAATGTACAATATTTATAAATGCGTCATCGGCATTGAGAAGGAGAGTCTTATTTTTAAAAATGGTTATGAAAGTTTAATTTAGGTTTTGATTTACGATCTTACCTGTGCATATTATGCAGAGCTGATTTATATTTTGACACTTACGTAAATATAAACAATATTTCCGACGAGTTAACCCTTTAGTAGATATTTATGTTATTATTCTATCGGTATACAATCATTCCAAATAATCAGAAATGATGTAACGCCAAACAAACTTGTGCTAGAACATGCTATTTTCTTTAAATATTAACTCCACACAGGAGGCCCCGAGGAAAATAGTTTCACCCAATGCCTATGTCATCTTTGTGGGGATTCTGTGTGAATGATTTGTTACACGGTCTCTTCTCTTATTATATTAGATAATTTGAATTTTTTTTAAACGTTTTTTAAATGCTTCTTCGCTCCTACCTCCAGTAATATATTATGTGCAATGCACATAGGAGTATGTTTCAGGTCGCTGGGATCTGCGATCCTCGATCGTGGGTGGGTGTATAAACGTATCCCGTTGTAATACTCCCTCTATATGGCGCGGTCGTGTTCCAACTGGATTCTGCGGGCTTTACGACCGAGCTTTGGGGAAACCGGTCGTCCCAACATTCCTAACTACCTCCCCGCAAACACCACGTCGTAACAAAACACCGACTATTTTAAAACAGTATTCCACCATCCCAAATTCAATTCAACACCTTTCTTCAATGGAAACTTCATTTCTTACCTTTCTACTTAAAGCTTCTGGGTACCTATTTAATGCGATGTTTCATATGAGCACTTTAAAACACTAATGAATTTGTATTCCTTATCAAAATGCACAATGCTTCTCTGATCGATATGGTGTAATAATGCGACTTTTTTACAATTTTCATCAATTTATCAGTTGTTGCGTTGAATTTCTTGAATCTTTGGAAAGACGTAACGAGACAACGAGTATCATGACTATCGTTCAGAATGCTTGAGGGCAGATTTGGTGTTCGAGATTTAAGGAGTGGTTTTCTTGGAGAATGGTACTCCTCGTGCGTTGCTATGGAGAGCATTTTATTTTCTCTTGCCGATATATCTGAATTGATACTCAACTCGCTAATTGGCTCGAAAACACTTCATGAAATAATATCTTGGAAATTAAAAAAAATATATCTAGAACACTTTATATGAATATTATTATAAGAGTCCTGCAATAATTTATTCAACTCTGGCATATGGTGCAGTAAAGGTAGATTATCATTTAATATTGGACAAAATTTCAATATTAAGGTACAGCCTAACACTTCACTTTCAAACAGTTCCTTTAAAACATGAAATAAACCATATTCTTATAAAAATAGCACGAGAGAGCAAAAGATCAGAAATGTTTTTGGTCATAATTAATGATAATCGTTATTAACTTCACTAAAGCGAAGAGATTATTAATTACTTTTCATGTAAATATAAATTAAATAATAAAATTTGCCCACCAACACAGTTTCAAAACATATTTTTTATGTCCGCGCGACCAATATCAAACATTCATGCAAAAAGTGACTATTTTGATTTTAATAGCATAAAACCTGTTTTGTTTTGCTTAAATTTTATAATACTCACAATAATTCTATACTAAAGACATCGGGCCAAAAATTGAATTTGAGCTGTAGTGCTTTAACAAAATGACAAACGTTTCTGAATTGGGAAGTAACGCAAAATCATATGTTTTTGGTTTGGAAATTTTATGGCCTAGAAATATCATAGATTATTTAATTAATTACTGCAAATAGAACACACTTTGGCCTTTCGTTTATTCGCGCTTTTTTGAATCTTTATATAAGCCTAGAAAAAATAAGGTATTAAGGAATTAATTGATGATAATTTTAGTAGGTCTTAAAATTGAAGTATGTAGATATTAATAGAGCTCATTAGCTCGGTGGTTAGAGCGTTGTCCGAGTAAGGCTGGGATCCTGAGTTCAATTTCCAGATGCGACTGATACCTTTTTATTTCCTGTGTCTTTTTCTGTTTCATGTTTCATTTGAGATTTGTTAATATTATCTTCTTAAATGATTCAAATTTTTACATTTGAACGGTCCCCGTTAATCGTCTTTTCTCGGTGGGTTTCAGCTTTTGATCTGTGATCAGTCAA
The DNA here is from genome assembly GCA_022606495.2 of Halesus radiatus. Classification (NCBI taxonomy): domain Eukaryota; kingdom Metazoa; phylum Arthropoda; class Insecta; order Trichoptera; family Limnephilidae; genus Halesus; species Halesus radiatus. The sequence goes on from JAHDVE020010369.1 coordinate 68,553, forward strand.
CGATCATAACAAACCTGATCGTTGTGCTTTACAGCTGATGACGATTTGAAAAGTCAACGAAAATAAAATAAAAATTGCGCTGATCGACGATTTGATTTTCATCAAATGTGATGAGAGTTTGAAACACTCCAATCTTAGAAACACGAAGAGACAAACTGACAGAGTGATCTGTCGAACATGGTGGAAGCCCTCCGATGATAATTGATCACGATAATTTCTAAAGATATACACTATGCTTGCGCCTTAGGCTATGTCTTTGAATCTTGGTCACCTCTGTTCAAGATTAATCGCCTGTGGTTTACGTTGACGCTGTTGACAGCTATCCAAGTGAAATGCAATGCGAACTTGCGATATACGATCATCGGTTAAATATCGAATACACGCTGCATAAATACAACAAAGAGAAAGTTATACGGAGAACATAACTAAAAGGACGATAATGTATTATTATTGCAAATTTATAATTCGTAGTGTAATGGCGACGCGTTCGAATTATGCTGTCATAAAAATAATTGGCAAAATAAGCGCTTACGTTTGTTCAATAATGATTTATTACGGCTTTGAATGATTACTTGATAACATCGCAATGTCATGAATAAAACATTAGTTTTTCTGAAAATCATTTAGGTTGTCTATCAAATCACATGAATATTATGCAACATCAGCAAACAGCATCCTTGTAACAGTTAGTGGTTGTCAAAAGCAATTATTTCGGCAATTGTTTTTAATATAAAATGACTTAATTGACTATTTCAAATGCACATTTGAAGACAGTGTTGTTTTACATAGGTTATTATTATGTACTAATGGCAATACGCAAAATATAAGAACGATTGTTTGTCATTTAAAAGGTGCGATTTTTTTTCCAGAATATCTCCGTCAAACCAGTGGGTTGCGGTCCATAAAGGCTGAAAAACTGTGCCTACCCGAAAATGAAATAAAGGATTTTTTAGTGAATGCTTTTTTCCATAAATCAGCGATTTTTTTTTATGTGACAATCGTTCTACATTGATAAATTGTTTCTATGCGATAAAAATAAACACTTTTATTAAAATAATAAATTGGCCATTTTCAAAAAAAATTATGCACAATTCATTTTCAATTTAAAAATTTTTGCAAAACTACACACAGTTTACTTTTGGTCATATATCATATATTCTATTTTTAGATCGCAACGTCATTTCCATTAGGAGTTATGGAGCTTTGGAATATCCTTTCAACTGCCAAAAAACAATAACGACACTAAAACTTCATACCTACCTATTTTTAAAGAAACTATATTTCGTCAAAATTGTGTTTTAACTCAGGCGAAGCTGGGTACCTACCTAATAAAACTAATTTTCATATAAATATAACTGTAATCTCTCTCTCTCTCTCTCTCGCGCGCGTTGTTATTCATATAATCCTACACCCTTTGACCTATCCAAACCAAATGCTGCGTAGTTACTCTTTAGGAATCTGTGCGAGACAAAAGCGCCCCGCCCCCTCTCTCTCTCGGTACAAATGTGTGTTTTTATAAAAGTCCTTTTCAAATTTTGTTTAATTTTAATCCAATACCACAGTTGATTTTATGTAACATCACCCTTCTTCTGCCTAGAAAAAAAAAATTGTGTACATTTTTAGGTCCGAGAATTTCGGAGCATTTCCTATTAATGTATTCGTCTGAAAACACATTAAAATCATTTTAGAGCAGTTTTTGTTATTTCGGGATCACCATTCTCTAGAATAAAATAACCAATAAATCTATGCCGCCTTAGAAAAATAGGTTAGTTTTTTATACAATATGACAAAGAAGAGATCCATAACTTTCTCCAGTGCCCCTTTCTGGGAATCTTAAAAATCATATTTGTTTTTCTTCCCAATAAAATCTACATAAATGACTTTGCTGTACAATGTAAATATTGTTTTGATTTTTATATTTAAATATTACTTACTTAAAGACGCGATAGGAAATGGGACCTAATGAAAATCGTTTTCCAGAAAAGGTTATATTTCAGGGAAAAGGATTATTTTATTCATGGGACTGGTTTTTTGTTTTGTTTAGATTTATGTTTACCTAGGGGGAAAGTCGTTACCAAAAAGGTAAAAGTACACGGAAAAACATGAAAAAGAAATTCTTTTAGAAAATATGTTTATATAAGCCTTTGTTTTGGTTAGAACGCGGTCAGAATAATGTACTCATGGTAAGTAAGTTGTAAAATATTTGATCATAAACAAATTATTTACTAAAACCTTAATTTTTTTTTAACGAATGAATCTGCAAAATAATTAGGAATGCTTGTTTTAGCTAAATATTTATTGTGCAACCGCCAAGACTGGTTGAAAAGGTGAACATTGTTCGCGTGGAACCAGTTTGTCGTTTGTTCGGGACCAGGCAGGGAAATTAAGATGTATGCAAGTTGAAGAAAACAAAAGGGACCTACGTATCTAAAGGCTGGTTTGAATATAAAGCTCTGTTCTTGTTTTATGCTTCGTTTGCCCGCTGCACTGAGTATCTAGTGCAGGGGCCGCGACTGCGTGAATGTCACCTTCTTTAGTCTTTGCCCTTTAATCTGTAGACTGTCTTTTGGCGTCTTGTGAGATGTAGAAATATGTTGTCTAGTATTATGCATTATGGTTGTGATATGACAGAATGTTGATGAATGTTTTTTGTATGTGGTTACAGCAGTCACGTGGTGTGCACGGGAGTCACATGAGCAATTTTCGTATTGTGGTTTTATGTGTGATAAAATACGTACAGAAATATGTATTTTTAGCATAGGTTTACTAAATATGAGTATTTTTTCCGCAGAAAACAATGACCTTGATCGTGTTTTTAGAATATATATTTTTTTAATAAAACGTGGTCGTTTGTTTTGTAGACACGGATTTATGTTATTGTTCGCCTTTCATGTTAATATTGAAAATAGTCAACTTTCTATTATACGTACAAGAAAAACACGCCAAAAAAAGTCGAACTAGATTTCAATGTCAAGATCTTCTTCTAAATGAGTGACTGATTTGACAATTGAGCCATCGCAGTAAATTCCAGGACCCCAGTTTTCTTCCAATGAGCACGGTGATTAAATAATTGTTCGTTTTAAGTTTTTGATAAAACCGCTTCTCGTAGATGGGAATAAATAAATTATGTACTTAGATAAAGGTGATATATCGACATCATTAATAATATCACTTTGTAATATTATTATCGAACCTTTTATGAAAAGAGATAAACATCTCGTTGATTGACTGTTCAGAAGAGCTCATACAAATTCACCATGTTTATCAAATGTCACAAAATCGGTTATTAATTATTATCGGTTGTCTCCCGACAAAGCCTTTCTAAAATCAGGGCCCATAAAAAATGAACAGTTCAAATGCGTCATTCGCTACAACGACATACATTCCTAAGCAGTGTTCTACGGATGAATCTTTGCCATATTATTTACTCAAAGTATAATTATATTATCCAAGCCCAGGTGAAATGGGATTCTTGATTGTGTTTGAAAAATATTTTTATTAAGCTCAGTAAACGCATAAACTACTACATTACGGAATTCGCCGTCCTAGATATTAGAAACATATTTATGCAAGTCCCTGCATAGAGTAAAAAATTCAAGCAAACGTATGACAAAATCCAGTACAGCATTTAACAGCAGCAGGCTCGCTTAGAAATGAAAAATGTATTTTGAAAGCACCCTATTTTATTTAACTGCACCTATATTTAACACGTTTGTCAAATGGGTTTTCCACTACAGATATAATACTCAATACTGACGAAAAAATGAGAAGACAAGCGGAAAAAGGACCCGAAAAATAAAATTTCTTGTCTGTTGTTACCGTTAGATTATTAGTTAAGTATACACTACATTACATCAATACACACAAAAAACCTCTAGATGCTACTAATTCACGTTAGTGTTAGTTTTAAGAAGGCGTTTTTGATTATAAGGAAACACTTATTTAATTTTTTTCTTCCATAATTCTTATTCATGGAGGTAACCAACGTAAAATGTAAATAAAATCACTGAATTTGCTATTATTTATCTTCTAATAGGAATCTATTATCTAGCGACCTAGTTAGGTGAACACCATAGTTAAAAATTAATTGTTTTTGTGTTTAATCCGTAGAACTCCACCTAATTACAAAAGAATAATTAATTTAAATCAAAGTTATAAATGTTATTATTAGGTTCTGCAAGTAACAAAAGGCCATAGTTAAAGCACAAAAACAAATAAATATTGTTAATTATTTAAAAATAGGTAATAAAAAAAAATAAAAAAAGCATTTAAAGAAAACTATTTTTTTATAGGTGTTATCTGTTAATACCCAAAAAATATCAACCGACAAGTCTCGTCTCGCAATATTTGTCAGGTGTCAAGTCAGTAGAAGTACGGACGGCGAGATGCCACGTGGCCAGCTGTCACGCTATAAGCAGACGTAGTAGAATGTGGGTGAACATTGCGTGAGGCGTGCGGTAGGACTAGGTAGGTACTAGCTTGGTTGATAGGTACCGGCGTATTGATCGCAGCTGAACAGCTGACGGAGCCACGGAGGTAACGGACGCAGGCATAGGGGGGCGCCGGCCCAATATGCGTCGGCGTCGGCGGCGTTGGGCCCCGTAAACTTCTGACACTCATCTGATAACGGACACGTAGACCTTAGCTAGCAATTGTGATTATCATAAAAGGTATCACATGTCTTTATGTACAAAGATATTATCGAGTTAAAGATAATTTCCAATGCCCGCTATTGATAGAGATTATATCCATAAACGGAAAAGATCAGAATGGTATCTGTGTTTTCTCGAAAGCCAATTCATTTTATTTGTTCATTTTTAAACAATGATAACAGGCTTTGTTAAGCTTAGACTGTTTTGAAATGTTTCCTTTTGAAAGGCGTGATTTTTGGCGGCGAAATTGCTAAAAAACGGAGCGTTTGCGGCTCTCAGGGTAATTTCGTAATTAATGATTTGTTTTTGCATTTTTTTTATTAATGATGCTGTCTTATCAGATGTATATTATGCCATTAGCAGTTTCCGCAAAATAGCTGCATATATTTAAAGACATGTTTTTGTTCTGTCCCGTGTCACAAATAAAGGATAAATAAATATTTTTGTAGTTTTACTATATTTTCCATAAAGTGCCCTTAAGAATAAAAATAAAATAATGATTTCTTTTCTTGTAAATAAGTACAGTAATATGCCTTTGAATCGGTAATACTTTTTATGGTGACAGGATTCGTTTGCCAATCAATTAAAATTTATTTGAATATTGTACTAACACATTTATGACTCAAAATTCGTCGAGAGCGTGACCATTACGAATCTGCTCCATAGTGCGCGTTGGTGTTGTATGGAATAATATGGATGCGCATTATGGCGCGTTGGCGTTCCACGGGGTCTTGTCAGTTATATGTATTTACGCGAAAAAACTAGATGCCTTTTCAAATACCTAAAAAAAAATACGCGTATGTATTTTTTTTTAAACTTTTTACTTTATATTTATTACCATGTTATACAGTTAGGTCATTTTCATGTATAGATCAGATGGACGGATAGAAAAGAGTTGAGAATTAATGATGCTCAAGTGGATGAAATAAGACGTTCGGAATGCCCACAGAGAGAGATAACATGATCAAACAATATATTTAGATCTGAATTGAGTTGTGAGGCATTCTATCTGCTCTGCCTACCCCACCGATAAAATAGCATTGTGGTTGGTTAGATACTCAGTTTATTTTTTTATTTTGTTTTGTGTGTTTTTTTTATTTATTTTTTTTATTATTTATCTTTATAAAACATAACACATAAGGGATTGAACGATGTCTGTCTCACTGGGAAATTCCTGTGTCGAGACAGACGTGGGTACATACATTATATAATTAAGTTTAATCATGTTTTATATGTAAATTTAATCTTAATCTGTAAGCAATAATAAAAATGGAGAAAGAAAAAATGTTTCTATTTTTGAAAGTGATAATACATGAAATAAATGTGGAATTCTATTATAATGATATTGTAAAACACATGTAAAACTTATTTCCTCTTTGGAAATAAGTTTTATATTTGTTTTATAATATCAAGAAAAGAATGGTTGAAATAAAATGAATAGAAGAACATAGATTGTAGGATGTAGTTTAGGTGTATAAATATAGGTTAGGTTGTAAATGATGTTTTGGATGTTTTATAATCCAGGTAAAAGAAAAATAATATAAACACAGAATTGCATATGCCTGGAGACAAAGATTGGAATAGGCACACGACTATGTATGTGTTTTACCGTCGTTAGCATAAACACGGCTATGTATGTGTTTTACCGCAGTTAGCATAAACACGACTATGTGTGTTTTACCATCGTTAGCATAAACACGACTATGTATGTGTTTTAACGTAGTTAGAATAAACTCGACTATGTATGTGTTTTACCGTAGTTAGCATAAACACGACTGTGTATGTGTTTTAACGTAGTTAGCATAAACACGACTGTGTATCTGTTTTAACGTAGTTAGCATAAACACAACTATGTATGTGTTTTAACGTAGTTAGCATAAACACGACTATGTATGTGTTTTACCGTAGTTAGCATAAACACGACTATGTATGTGTTTTACAGTAGATAACAATAATGGGACGATCCATTTTAATAATCCAATGTTTTATTTCATGTTTAAAAGTAGGCAGTGTTTTTATTTGTCTGGTCCGTAGCTGGTAGTAAATTATATAATTTGCATGCTACGTATTTAAAACGTCTTTTTCCAAAAGTATTTTCAGGAAAAGGAGTTTGGTGTAGTACTTTATTTTTGGTTTGTGTTGATTTGTATTATGTTTATTATTTATGAATCGAAGTTATTCAACATCAAAAATGAAAACCGTAACGTGTTATTTGTTATGCCTTTATAATATCTAAATCTCTGAATAACTTTTTTCCAACAACAGCATTCCTGCGTATTTTTAAAGAAATAAAGGCTTGAACAAATTAATGATCGAAAATATCTTCAACTGCCTTCAAGTCGAGATTGTTATGAGTTTGTACGTGGGCGAGCTTAGCCAAAACCACAGGAAGATTACCAATCTATGTCTAGCCAAAACTTCATGGTAATATTTACTTTACGCCGAAGTTCGGTAGAATCATTTTCCCACGGTGGCAGCACACCGTATTCTTTTGCTGATCCGATGATTATGCGGAGGAGGTCACAGCAATTACCTGAAAACTTGTTCCAAGGTTAATCCGTAATATGGAAATACAAAACGGTCTAAAAGTTTTCCTTAATAAATGTTTCTTGAGGTTTTTGATAAGGGATTAGCAAATTATACACTGGATAAACTGTTCATCTAGAATTTAATCTATTTTCAAAAATATTTATAAGACTTACATAAGTCCAATGTTTAAAAATAATTTAAGAAAATGTTATAATCGCACGAGAGTCTCAATTGCCCTAAACCATTGGGACTATGGCATCCTCAATTTGTGGTATACTGTGAGGCTGAATGGAGTGAAGAGATATAGGAGAGCGAGGAGAGCAAGGTTGGGAAGTATCTGATTCTACTGAGAGTATCTACCTGTTTGGAAAGTATTTTTTTATTGATATAGTCGAAGTCGAAGATAATGGTGAGAATAGGCACCTATCTACCACGTGTTACGAATATAGTAAATTTACACAGAACACAATGATCAAAAGACTTCACATCTGCATGTTCACAATAATTGATTCTATTATTGACTCATCTCCTTTGTTGCAACTCATCCAGTTCAACATTCCTTGCCGTAGATTCAGAAACAATAATTTGCTTTTCCTCAATCAACACTGTACTCATTATGGGTACCATTCCCCACTGTCCAGATCCAGAATGTCTAGACATCTTGACTGAAGCCAGGGCTTTGAAATTTCTGCTACTCGAAGAATATCATGTCTAAAATCACGTACTTTAACCATAACCTTGTCCAGGCTTTGACTTGAATGTTCTCTCAAGTAATTATATAATATGTTCTTCCTTTTTATTATTGCTTCATTCCTGTTTTATGTATGTACTGATCATTTTCTGTTTATCTCATTTCGTGTTGTGTATTTTGTGTAATTGTATTGTCTTTTGGCTAGAACACATCGCAGACATTTATTTATCGAAACACAAAAATATTATCTACCAATTTTTAAATATTGATAATAATTTACTGGAGATTCAATAAATCACTAACGACACCTTGCAGTTTATTTTCATGGACTGCGTTGCGTTATCTGGAACAAAAAAGGCTAAATGAAAACTGGTTATCTTATTTATCAATATGCTCTTAGAATTTAATTAATTCAAGGGCGAGTTTTTTTGCATTTATTTTTATGTAGTCGTGCTTATAAAGATGTATAGTAATTAATAAATCAATCGGTTGTAAAAACTAATTCATTTTAATTGGCTTTAAATTATAGAATGGGGTTACAAATAATATATAATTTCATTAAAAAACGTTAGATGTTACAGTACACCTACACCTTTTAACCTAATTATTATTACGTATATATTAGGAAACAAACAGTGGTAATATGTATGATGGAATGATTGTGAATGAGTGTAAGTCCAAAAAGATAACCTTTGACAAAAGCGTAAATAAAGTTTAACAAATTGACGATGAACTCGTGTTACCCGTTAGAAGGAATACAGTCGGTATAAATTAATTAAAAAATCTAGCAATTTGTTAATATAACATGACTTTAGATGGCTTTATTTTTTAAAAAGAAAGACTAACATCCCCGTGTTACGAATATTATAATAGCATGACAATATTTGAAAAACTCCAACTCCTATTATTAACTGTAATGACGGAGGACTTAGCCAGTAGAGGTATGAATTTGCCAATAGTGCAATGGGATCCAGACGCAACTGTCAACTCACCCACCGGTCGGTTATTATGTTTATGTAATCATTATTTCACATGTTAACATAAGAAAGTATATTTATTCTAGCCGTTGATTTCAGAAGAATTTTCACAGGATAAAAGCTCGGCATGGAAATTACATATTGATCTAAAAATAAGCGCGCTGGCCTTGAAAATCTGAAAAAAAACATATCTATGAAGTGCTCTGCTCCTGCTGAGAGCTTTTGGTGGGATATCTAAAATTAGAGCAATATTTATTTTATTTTCAATTCATTGAAGATAATATTAACAACTTTCAAAATTCTTTGACCTTGCATTCTAATCCACTGAGCTGCAGCTATCCCAACCCCTTTTCCGTCATTTTTATCGATATCATACTTCGATTTCTAAGAACTGTAATATCATCTTCAATTAATTCCCATATAATTTTGACTGCTGCCATTTCATCATGACCACAGTGCATTAGAGCGCAAGGTCCCGAATAGACCATGAGGTTCTGGGTTCGAGTCCCAGCTGCCACAGTAATCTTTTTATTTTCTGTGTCTTTTCGGCTTCATGTTTCATTTTGAGAGTTGTCAATATTATATTGAATGATTAAAAATAAATTACAATGGGGTTTATAAGCTTCAATATGTTTTTCCAAAATTGAATAATATATATATTTTAGACTATCTGAGATACATTTATCATATGTTACATTAATAAGGGCGGTTTGTTCCTAAGAATTTCAACGTTTCGTCAAAGTTTCAAAGTTAATATTCGACTTCTGTGAAAGTTCTACTAAATTCCTGTTATATATTACATTATAGCCCAGACATATTTAAAAAAAAATGTTTACTAAAACATGTTTTTGTTATCAAAGGGAAATGTATATTGTCCTCCACGCTAGGAGTTCACTTGTGTTGTGGATAATGTTATTCAAGATTACTTTAATTTAGTAAAGTGGAAGACTTTAAGTAACAATATAAAAAAAATAACTTTGGCAAATTTAACAGTAGTAGATACCTGTTTGAATAATAACTTGAAAAGAGGTTCCACAGAACTTAAAAGTTAACTTTAAAATTATGATGAATTCTTCAAGTTCTCGAAACAACCCGCAGTATAAGTATAGCTCCATTGGTCACCATGAAACAGGCAGCCACCTAGTATGGTGATCTAATGTGTCTACTCCATGTAAATGTCTCCATTAAATATCATGTATTTTATAAATAAATAGTATAATATACTAGTTCTTTATATTCACAGTCCTCCTCACTAGGGATTCCTGTTTCGAGGCGGACTGTAGGTTGTTGTGTTGGTGATATATAATTATGTTGTCTTCATATTTTTTATAATTTTCTGAACTTCATGTATATTTAATCATATTTAGATATTGTTTTTCAACTTGTTTATCTGCAAGATATATTCAATTGATATAAATTTAAAAATAAATATAGTTACAATGGGAACCTTCAATTAAGCAAGTTCATTAATCTTAATTTAGCGTGTTTTAATGCGACGATAAACGCCTTTATCACCGTCCGCAACGAAATGGTGAACGTTATGCATTGTTCAGTCTGACTTTGAAATACGTTCGTCTGCCCTCATTCTGAATATGGTGTTCTGTGAGTACCTATCTATAAAATATATGTATATACCTACAGTCCTTCAAGAAGTGAAAACATTTAAAAAAAATATGGAACCAAAATATTTCATTTCTATGGCAGTACCGAGTAATACCGAGTTTAGAACAAATTATGGTAAATTCAAATGTGAGGTTATGATTGACTTCCGAATCTGACAATCAAATCTTAAAGACAAAAATGTTATTTTTTTGAAATTGCTAAAAGTGCATTCCTTCGAGATAGTTTTTATTTTGATTTTCCATACAATTAATAACTTCTTTGATTTGTACATTTAAAAAAAAAACATGTCATAATCTCACGCTGAAGAGTGTTAAAAAATGATAAGTTCGAATATTATTTATAAGTGGAAACTTCACTGATTAAAGGAACCAAGTAAACACTGAATATATAAAAATGTGTATTCAACTGTTTTCCAGATAAAAAAAAAAATTATATGCATATTATTATTTGTTGTTATATTAATATGTTAAAATGGGTGCGTGGTGCGTTTTTAAAGTAACAATATTATTACTTTTTTTCTTTGAACCGTCTTGGAGTTGCCATTTAAACCCATTTTAACGATCGCAGCGCCCCCTTTTTTTCTACATTTCTTGACGGACTGTACACACTATGTGTGACGTATGACACGCGTTTCATTACTTCGATGTTCCAGGTCAATTGAACATTAAAGGTTGAGATGAATGGGAACGGGAAAATGATCCAAGAGTTTCGTAACAACTGTTAATTTTGATACGGTGTGCATATGAAAATTAGATAGTTCATTAAGTTTACTCAAGTCAAGATTCAAATGTTACGTCGCACGAATTGTACGGTACGTAGTCTGTACAGCGCACGGAGCCTGTTTCGTCGTCCTATTCGTAACTACCTAGGAAGTACTCTAGTAGGTACACTCAGTACTTTTACTGAGAAGGGCGATCAATAATGCGTGTAGTTGGATAATTAATGAACATGGTCGCTTTCACCATTTTAGCTCCATAGTATCTTTCGCGTTATTCTTTCCAGGGATAAAAATAATTTCATGTTTATAGTACAGTCGTTATCCAACTTTAAAATTACTTAAAATTAAATTTTCTACATCTTTTCTGTTGTTATGCGGCTCGGAATTTATGACCGTGTTAAAATTGTGGAGATTCTGAAATTAGGCAAAACTGTTGTAAGCGCAATGCACGAAAAAGGGACGCTTAGATTGTTTTAACATGCAGAGCGGATTAACGAAGAAATGAGTGTAAGGAGAATACATAGCGCGAAAGTGAACGGTAGAAGAATTCGTAGATGTCTTGTATTTTTCGGCATTCGCTATATAGCAATTTCTAGACATTTTGTTTGTAAGTTTTATTTACTATCGGTTTTGTCGAAACCGGTAGCGAATTTAATATATCAAAAATAGCAAAAGTACATAGTAAATAAAACTTAAAAATGAATTCGTAGATGCCTGAGGAAGGCGTAGCAAGATCAAATGAGTCAAATACTTGAGTCGGGCCATGTCAAAAGACCGAATAACAGAAGAGTATCTATGGATGTGATGTAGCAAAGAGTGTGTGGGAACACGTGTGACGGTTAATCCTCTCAGCCTACCCCTGTGAGTAAACGGCGTGATGGTTAGTTAGTTAGTTAAACTCGAATAAAATGGTGGTAACATAGCGGATACATTTAAAGAAATTTGAACATTTCATAAAATCACATTTTAGTGAAATTCATATCGACCGTAAAAAAACTGAATGCCAAGTTCCTTTTACAAGATTTTTAGAACAATTTTTATTGGACGACGGAGAGTTTTTTCCAAATTTTATAGCCCTATTTGGGAAAATTTCATATTTCAAAGCGTAATACAGGCAGAAAGTATAGTAAAACGTACTTTCGTATTTCTTTCGGTTTAATATTGTAAAATTTTATTTCCACTGTAATTTTCTAAAATTTATCTTAGGTTAGAAGAAATAGCTACTAGGTGACCTTTATAAAATGACTTAATTTCATGCATATAAAGTGTCATTAAATGTACTTTTTTCAAATGAACGTAACTTTGAATTTATTTTTTAATGTGAATACCGCACAAGAGTTCCAACTGATCCCAACTGTCCGGAGCCAGTAGGACTATGGCATCCCCAATTGGGATATGTCGTGAGGTTGAAGGGGGGTGGAGAAGGGAAGGAGATGGGTAAGAGGAAGGTTGGTAAGTAGGTTCCTGGTTATTCGGATCTGGTCTGAAGCCATTTGATGCAAACAACTCGATTCTGGATGGTGGTCGTTCATCGGAGATACTGAGAGAATCTACCACTTCTGAAAGTAAGTATTTATCGATCTGGTGAGACCGTTCTTTCGAGCTTTGTGGGTTTTAGCCGAGGGGAAAAGAATAGTGTTAGATATGATCAACATTGCATGCTCGAACCCCCTTAAATACCGTAATGGATTGATATACCGCTCCCAGCCTTGTACCTATAGGAAACAGCTACACATATATACCATACCCATACCACAATTACTGGCCAGACCGAACTGACCAGTGAAAAAATCGTTATATTCTGGGGTGCCTGAGCGGGCAGCCGGTGTGGTTTCAATTGTTAATTGTATGAAAGCATTATACATGAATGCAGCTGGTAATCAATCAGCCGATAGTGAAATCTGAAATGTCGATTCTAACTGGAAGTGAAATCATTTATACAGTTCTACATAAGGCCATGCCATACACTGCACAACTCACGAACGTACAACTGGGAAAATTCTCACTAACGAACCATGTTTTAATGCGCTTCGAGGGGATCGAAAAGAAAGGCTTTTTCGTGACATTAAAACCGCCCCCCGTCACTTTGGTCGGTCACAACATATAGACCATACATTTTTATATGGAAATACGTTAATTTATTTTCAAGACAAACATTCCCGGGCTATGAATAACTTGACCGCTGACGTCAGAAGGAATTGACTTGTCTTAGAGTACCACTTCGACGGCTGGAAGCAAAGGTCACGTGACACCCATTTTGGAACCAGCCTAGTTCACTGCCATTCATGTTTGTTTCGCGTGGTTTTGACTGCAGTATGTAAATTATAAAACATTCACAAAAGAATAAAAAAAAAATATTCAGGTTTTGCTAACAACCCAAACCTTTTCACTTATTTGGTTTTTTACTTAAATTGGCGATACGCCTAGCTCGCCACCCCCCTATTTTGGTTTCTTCCCTTTGTGTGTTAGGGCATCTCTATGTATTTTTTGCTCTGTTAACCTTACAATATTTTAAAATCTCCTACACCCACTTATAAACAAACATTTTCTGATCCGCAAATATTATACGTAGTCAGTGACGTGTAGTCCGTGAAGATAATAATTTTTCCAGATAGGTGTGGTTGTTTTCTCGAGGTTTTATTTATCCATGTAAAAGTATTCAAATTCATGAACAAATATAAACTAGATCATCGAAGGAAATACCTTTAATTGTCTTGCATTTTTCATTTTTACCGAAAATTATAAAATAATAAACATAATGGCGCAAATTTGATTCTTTTTATTGTGCCATTTATGTGAAATTGTTCCTCAAAGTTTATACATAAAAGGCTCTTCACAGTTTATACATAAAATTACAAAAAATAGCATTGTCTTGATTCTTTGAATACCCGTAGGTACTATTCACCTAGTTTATGTGAGACGATATATAGTATGCCGATATATAGATTGTCATATGTTGTAAGAGAGAAACATATTTAAATTGCACAACAGTATAAACAGGACATATTTTAAATATAATGGCAGAAAGTGTACCTAATACCTATGTTATACGTGGAAGTATGGGGGTATTTGCATAATTTAAATAAACATTCCATTAAAGTTGATTCTCATAGAAAAATTAAAATAATCCTAATTAGACCCATATAATAATTATATCAGAGTATAAACACGTATAATGAAATAAGCTCCAATTTCATACAATGTGCAGTGTTTTCTGATATTGTGTCATATTCGTGGAAAATCATAACAACCCCTCCAATGTAAAGTATCGGAATTTTACAGGAGAGTGTTTTAAAGAGATGGAAAGTTCGGTGCAAGTCGAGTTTTTTTATTGTTTTGCGCAAAATTTGGGACCTTCATTGTCAGTTACGTCCTAAATTTGGTGCAAAATGATCAAAAGCTCAACCTACGCTATGTTTCTGTCTCTTTAAACAACCCTCCTGTAAAGTTCCGATTTTGACGTTACTATACTTTACGTAGGAGGGGTTGATATCTTCCCAAGATAAAACTTAATAATATAATGTGTTAATCTGGGGTAACCTGTCAGGTAAGTAAGTATGTTTCTGTATATGCTCGTACACAATAAGATAAACCCTAGCAAGTAATATTTGTACAGAGCCCTTGTGGTGATTTTTCTCATAAACGGCGGTGTACAAATAATCATCCAATTATTATTATTATTATCAGACTAGATTTGTATTAGCACAGTCGATTATTTCCTAGTTGATTCGGCGACGAATAAAGGACTGGCATAATGAGCGAAGTGAATTGCAAAGCTGTGGCATTTAGGTGAAGAGGTATACTTCACAATTCTAATAATTATTATTACTGAAGAATTATTGTTCAGGAAAAACAAAGTTAACTTCTTGTCACCTTTATTTTAAGACTTGACAGTATCATAGAATAGAGACTTTTTCAAATGCTTAAAATTAATCAGAGTACGAGTCTCGTATACCTCTATTCCTATAATTATTTGGAATTTTGATGGCATACATATCTTTATTTTTAAATATAGGATTATATAATTTTTCCCAAGTTGTATCTCCCTACCTAACCTTCCATAAACCTTTTAAAGTAGAACTACATATATAACTCTTTTTCAGAAATTTCGTGATATATCTTCCTTCACCCAAATGCCACAGACTGATACGAGTAGTTTGAAATTTACCTTCAAAGAATGATATTTTTACTGACCAAATTTTATTAATAATTTTAGTTTTACGAGGCTCCGTGTAATCTTTTATGGAGCACTTATTAATATATTAAATGGAGTACCAGTACCATACTATTACATTTATGGAAAGGAATGCTATCGGATATTATGTATACGAGGTAGGTATTAGGTAGGTACCGGTATGGGCATTATGACTGAGTGTCTGAGGCTCTCGGGCTAAATGTGCCGGCCATGTTAGTTTTGTTCGGGGCCTTGGTTTAAATTTATGACCGCCTCCCGGAGCCAAGGCTGATCCATACAGCCAGCCAACCAGCCAACCAGCCAACTTGTTAAACCAACCTACACCGGTCTACAGTCCTGCCAACGAGGCAAATTCTCTGACGGATCAATGATATATTAAACATTGTACAGGCTTCTTAAAGGGGGCTCTGCACTAATTTATATTAAGGGCTTGAAAATTAATGATATTTTTTTATGTATTGCTCGTAATGCTTTTCTTGTTAATTTGTTTCCAAAACTTCTGAAAAATTCTCTTACTTTGTTTTTAATCGAGACAATGCAGTGTGGGAAAATACATATTTTCTTGGAGTTGGAACCATTCAAAGAAAAAATGTTATGTCAATTCTTTGGTACGGTACCCGCCACTTAGAATTAGACTCCGATCTTTTAAAAGAACCAGTAACTTCTTTTCCATTTACAACTGTAGTCGTTTTTGAATTAATTACAAAATTGGATATTTCAAAAAAAAATCTATAGATACTTATTATTTTTTTTAATGCATCGATCAATTAGCTAACAACCTTTCAACCCGAAATTTATCACGTACTGTTTGTTATTCATGGATTTTTTACATGATTTTATCGGGGCACGAGACATTTTCACGAATTCATGAACCCTGGGTTGCCCATTTAGTCATATGGTAAATCTGGACCTAATACCTATTTATCTTTTTTTTAAATTTATTTAATTGTAAAACATTATTTTTCATACAATGGGAATTTATGCCCGGCTTGTCAGCAAGAATTTAGTTAAAAAAAATATTTAAAAAAATTAATAAAAGCAAACAAGTAGCACAATAATAGTAGAGTGGAAGATACTCTCAGTATCGCCCTGATGAAAGACCACCATTCAGAATTGAAACGTTGCTTCAAAGTCGTTGTTTGGTGACCAGATCTGAATAGCCAGGAAATTCCCCATCTTCCTCTTCCACTTTTTCTTCCCCTCCCCAATACCTTCAGCCTCACAACATTCACCAATTGGGGATGCCATAGTCTCACTGGCTCCAGACGGTTGGGAGCAGTTGGGAATCTTGTGCGGTATTCATATATAAAAAAAAATAGAAAAGCATATTGGTATATGCATGTTGTGATCAAAATCAACAAGATGACAAACGATATTTAAAAAAATATGAAAAACAGTAGGACAGTTTTGTTATAGTGATACAGACTCCTAATACGCTATGTTGACATTGATTGCATTATATTATAAAAAAATGTAAATTGCTATATTTTTTTGAGGAAATAATAAGTCATACCAGAGCTCTAATTGGCGGAGTTACAGCAGCTTTGCTGTTTGGTCATCCTTATGACATTGCCCCGTCTTTGCCAAAACGGAGCGGCAAACAAAAATATTTTTTTCCGATAAAGAGCAAGTTTATCTTCCTATGTCGGGTTGGTTTATTTCTAAAACATTACCGAAAAGGCGTCATGCCCAATTTTAGCTGTGACAACTATATGGTATTTTTATATGTTGATAAATTATATTAACACCAATATCTTTCCATAAACCCAAGCAATCCAGGTATTGATTATTGAAATTGGATATTATGGACAACCGAATGAAAACCTAATAACTATTTTGAACTACTTGTATGTACAACATTATTATTGATATATAAAATTCATTAAAGATATTTAAATAAGGTTACAATATCTCGTGTGGAAATATTCAAGTGTTGTTATAATTTACGTAAGTACATCGAAAGTAGAAGTGTTGTGTGGAAACAGTCAAGTGTTGTTATAATTTACTTAAGTACATCGAAGGTATAAGTGTTGTGTGGAAATATTCAAGTGTTGTTATAATTTACTTAAGTACATCGAAGGTATAAGTGTTGTGTGGAAATATTCAAGTGTTGTTATAATTTACTTAAGTACATCGAAGGTAAAAGTGTTGTGTGGAAACAGTCAAGTGTTGTTATAATTTACTTAAGTACATCGAAGGTATAAGTGTTGTGTGGAAATATTCAAGTGTTGTTATAATTTACTTAAGTACATCGAAGGTAGAAGTGTTGTGTGGAAATGATAGTATATCAATGAGGTTTCCTTATAGACGATTATTAATACTCTACTGTAAATAGTACGTTTTGAGATGAGCTAAAACACATTCAGATAACAAAAAAAAATTAATTATGTTTTGAACCCGTGACCTCTATGTGACCTGTAGTATTTTTTTTAAATCTATTACATTTGATGAAAATACCTAACTCTAGAGATTCTTATAAATGCACAAAAAAATAAATCTATTGGCACACATAAAACGGTTTTTTCCTTCGATTAAATTGTGACATTAACTTATAATGGCGTTTTATTGAATGTGTTTATAGTAAAAGTGGGCTTTAAATGAATACTTCTGACATCTGACTTTATAAATATTCATACATTGGCACTTACAGACTTTTCGCAGATTTTTTATACAAACTTAACATGAATGAACATAGCCTGAGATGAAGCCAAGTTGGAAAAAAAAAACGTAGGCCGAATGGTACGACCTTGCTGCGTGCACTTGGTACTTACTTACATTGTACATTGTACAATACTTACTCCTCTTGTTCATGGGAGCATGGGACCATGGAACTCAAATACGAAACACATCACGATTTGACCGAACCGTGTTCAAATACACTGGTATTAAATCAACTAGGTTACCATTCCGCTGGTTTAGTTAGGCACTTTAATATATACAAAAGTGCTTACAGATATATGCAACAATGATTTGGTTCTTATTTAAGGTCAAAACTACATAGATATTAATTATTACTCACTGGAAAGTGGCCGATAATTTCAATATCTCCCCGAGAAGATAAAACAATGACTGAATCCGCTTAATTAGTGATTAGATCACTTCTCTCCAAAAACAATATTTCCCATTGATAATGATATAGTCCCACTGGCTCCAGATAGCAGGACTATTGTGTGGTATTCATTTTAACATCTGAATGGTGATATTTAGACAATCTTCAATCTTACTAATAACTTTCTCCTTATTTCGTCCTGAATATTGAGAGAGCCATTTTTCCACATTCCGGCCAATTAGAATTTGCACGTGGTCTTCATGTAAAAAACAGTTTGCTTTGAATCTTCAACTACTATAATTAGTACAAGTGCCTAGTTTCGTGGTCGTAAGATCAGTAGATAAGAATGTATGTGAATTTAAAAAAAAATCCTAGTAGGTATAAATTATAAACCACCTTTACAATTATGTAGCAAAGGCAACCAGTCACGTGCGTTAGTCATTCCTAATTCTGTGGTAAAATGTGAAATCAGTTGATATACATCATTGCTGCATGCTGTCGTGGAGACAATAGTAATGTGGAATTATAATTACTATAATTTAATGCTTGCACACAACGAATTGACATTATCAGCCTAATGTGAAAATAACGTGTTGGGTTTACAACAGTGATACAGTAAGTATACTGTCGTGAAGCTACAGCGATATGATTTTTTTTTTAAAAAGATCTGAGATTACTTATGTATTTATTGATAGAGAAAAAAATAAAACTGTCATAGCTTTGAACCCCTTGATTTAAAACATGAGTTACTAAATTCGCTCGTGGCCCGCTGAAAATACTAAATGTAAAGGGTACAAATTTTAGACGGGTTGAAATAAAAAACGACTTATTTTTCCATATTCGTTTCCTAGGTACAGGTTTTAATTTTGAATATTACTCCAGTATTATATTAAAAGTTGGTATACGGACAACTTACTAAATAAGAGTCAGGGTGATTAGGATTAGATCGTAATGTGGTACCTGCAGAAGTTTTTTTTAATCTCATTTGTCAGAACTCTGTCAAAGTTGGAATGCCTGATGTCTTCTTTTTTTTAAGTAAATCTCAATCGGTTATTTTTGGAACTGTAAAAGCTCATCTTATGGACTTGATATCGATGGTTCAGACTCGTATTAGGATGCGGAAACGACTGGCGCAATTGACGCACACCGATAGACACAACACTGTGCAATTTAGTATGTCGAATGTGTTTGTTTTTTTGTGATGCTTCGAATTCGCTAGAATTTGGTCGATAGAGGAGAATTTTTAGTAAGTTTCCTGTCGAGTTAGAATCAACCATTTTACATACTTCAGTAATTCATGGTCGAGATTGAAGCTTGTAAAGCAACTCATATTGATCGTAGCTAAATGAAAGGTCAAGGGTTTTCCAACAGAAGTTTGAACACTTTATTTATTTTCCTTCTGCTTGGTAATTACGACCTTTTATTTCATTTACTGGTCTATTCCATAACGATAACAAAAGTGAAACCATATTTATGAAATCATTACACCAATTCTTTGCGAAATATTACGAAGCTTATTATATTCGTGCCTATTAGCAGGATTATCGAAAAATAAGGCTCTGCTCTCGCAGTTCAAGAGCGAATTCGTTAATGAATACGGAAAAACGCCCACCAAAAGTATTTCTTCTTGCGAATTTAAT
This sequence comes from Halesus radiatus, assembly GCA_022606495.2. Classification (NCBI taxonomy): domain Eukaryota; kingdom Metazoa; phylum Arthropoda; class Insecta; order Trichoptera; family Limnephilidae; genus Halesus; species Halesus radiatus. The sequence continues at coordinate 88,627 of JAHDVE020010369.1, forward strand.
CGTATTGAGGCTCGATTGTGTGGGTTGCATCGTGACGAGGCGAGTTTGATCGTCCATTATTTGGCCTACAATAATAGCCCGAAGACAACACTGTCTGCAGTTTGTAGTTTGTAGACCTCGAAACCTGTAGCTAGCCGGGCGTGACATTATTGTTAATCAATATGGCAGGTTATTACGCCTTGATCTTTAAATGTTTACGTCTCATTATTAATTGCGGCTTATCGGACGTTATTTTGAAGCTAAGAAACAACTAGCCGATAAGCTATGAGTAACGAAGTCCGGCTCGACAATGGAAGAAAACAATTATGTTTATTTTATGACCTCCATATTGCTAATGGTATGTTGTTATAAAAATACATACGAGGGCAAACAATGCCTTATAAGAAATGGTCAAGCGGGTAGATTGTAAATAATTTCATTGGACATTGTGTTATATAAATTAATATTGCCATTAACAGCCGCATGGTACAGTTTGCCAATCCTCAAAGAATGATTCTGGTCTATAGGTTCGTGATTACCATTATCCAGTTTTGTCCATAAATGGGGTATTAATAATCTCTATCGATCCATATAAGCGATGGAATATGTTTCTAAATAGAAATCTCACCAACCTTATGATTATCATGTTTCCAATATGGCATGATCCACGGAGTTCATTGATTGTGTTGATAGTTGATACACTGCATCGATGCTGTTATAATAATCATCTGCGCAATATATTTGTACGGACACTTCATTAAATCGTCGATTTTACAGTACAGCTTGGCATGGATAACTTTGCAGTCGGTAGCGTCGCAACCATAGATATTGGGAATAACGTTGGCTATATTTGAAACAACAAACAATTATTTTATGAATATTCTCATTTATATGATTTTACAATTATAAATATTGAACTAATAGAAATGCGAAAAAAAAAATAATTTGCTCATCATTATTATAAATACAAAAAATACAATGAAAAAACAGTACCCAGTCAAAATGAACAAACTATTTTCACGGTTAATTTATCTCAATGCTGACAACACAGCTTAAACCAACTTCAGCTCGTTTTAATACTGGAGATACACACATGAACTATACACACATGAACTATACACATATAAATATACAAGCAAACTTATGGACCCACTAGTAAAAGCACAAAATACAGAAATTAAAATTATTCTTCAAGTACCATAGTTTACCGAATCTGATGAAATTTTCAAGCTTTTAGACAACTTGACTTTAAATTCCCAATCCTTTATCTCTTCAACACCCAATCTCCATATTATTCCTATACAGTCCCAATCGTCAATAATAACAAGATCTTCAACAAAAAATACACCTTTAATATCCCATTAAAATGAACTACCAACGGACAAAGACGTTTTAAATACTACGCAAATAAACTTTATAATCACATGCGTACATCATTGAAACAACCAACAGAGAATACACCAGCACACAATATAATCAAACATAATGTTTCGGTCTGGATAAAAACAAAAGGGACAGAATTTTTTCAAAACATAACAACACCCAATACCATGTACTAAATAAACGTGATTTTTGTATTTCTTATAATATTATATAATATTATTAATTAATAATAATAATAATAATAAATGGATTATTTTTGTAGCGCCGTTTTCGTGAGAAAATCACCTCAAAGGCGCTTTACAACATAATTTATCTAACCTATACCTTATCACTTAGACTTATATATAATAATTTACATATTAGATTAATTACTAATGGCTCACAGCAGATTTATAACTAGAAAATACATAATAATATAATAAATTCATAACAATACTATATTAACACCTCACTAACACTATACTAACACCTCAGCACAGGTTTTGCTAGTGAGGTGTTCACGATATAACATATAAATTCATACTTCATACTTACTTTACACTACACATTGTAATAAATTTATAATATATATTTCACACACCATTTTTCATTGGTTTTTGATTTTTATTACCACAATAAAGTTTCAAAAATTCAATGGAAAATATTTTGACAGATGAAAAAAAAAACATGACGTCTCAGTTCATTTTATGGACTTCTGAAAAGTTAGCCATGTCAGGCTGTGGTGTTTGGCACTTTTTTTTCTTTACAAGCTGACCAATTTCTATTTTTGAACGATGAATTCATCCGCAATCGTTTATTACGCAAGTCTAGGCATGTCAAAATCATTCACATAATCGAGAGGTCTGTCACCCGCCTTATTTGGGTTGACCCTGACCTTACGATAAGGCTTTATCTTCTGATCTTGGCTCTCTGAATGCGGTTTTACTCATCGGCGGAAATTAACGCGTTATGTTTTCAGATTCAGATCAATAAATACTCTCGTGAACTATAATATACCTACAGTTTATAATCAAAACTATACCAACCAGAATGAATTACTACTTACATTGAACATACACTTTCTTAATAGATTAATGACAATTACTATGTTTAAACCACTGTTTTTTTAATATGTAAATATCTGCATGTTTCAAATGCGAAGCTCCCGGTGGTTTAAACAAGTAATTGTTATTAATTTATTAATTATAACTCCACAAGAGAACTTTGAATAAAATATGTTTTATTCATTGCACATGGCGATGCACTTTTCGCACTTGTACGTACTGAACCTTTGTTTTGATTTTTAAACTGATATTGAAGATTTTGTAAGAGACCGCATCAAATATCAATAACTTGATTATTTCAGTATGCAGTATCTACCAAAAGCTACGATATAGGTAACTAAAAATAATAAAAATAAAAAAAATTAAAAAAAAAAACAAACCAAAGGGAAGGTACAGGTACAAAAAGCGTATCGTTACGTGTTATCTCGCAGGTATTCTTTGCATAATCTCGCATTAGCAGCTGGAACACACATATGTAAAAACCACAGAAGCGGAGTACACACATAGTAGTTTGTAATAATATCATGTCTTACTATAATTGACCTCATGAATAATATTCTAGGTAATATTGTCCTCCATTCATGGCGATTTGATCATCATCATATCATGATGTCATTGGTACTAAATAGGAATTAAATCAGTAGGTACAACTGTCACCGAGTGAACTTGTTAACAGTAATGTGATGTAGAATGGGAGAGGGAATAGTCTGCCTGTATTTGTGTGTAAATAAAATAGCCCATTTATTTTGTCATGTTCAAATCGCAAATGTAGTTTTGTCTGATGAAAATTTGTATGGAGAGTTCATGATGATACACAATTTTGTATTGTATGTTTGTGTTTCTGTTTGGTTTGTGTTGCGGTACCGCATCGCACATGTTTATTTTTATCTCGCAGGTTGATTAAATTGTTGTATAGGCCAACCATTGTGTTTTTCCAGACAGGAAATTCAGCTATACATAGTTGGTTCCTATTTCCAGCGCACCGTTAAACATAATTTATTGAAAACGAAAGTTGGAAGTTCAAATTTGGGGACATGGAAACTGAAAGTATATTTTCGATTTCGAATGAATAGATCAAGGTTGGCAGCAATGTGATATTTATGTATTTCTTACTAATTTTAATGCATTCGTACTATTGTTATATACATTATTTTAGCCGTACATAAAGCGAACATGATTGATAGATTAATGACTTTTGATTTTTTAATTAAATTATTATTACATTTGTTTAGAATTACAAAAAAATGTAATTGACTATTATTTATTGGTCGATTTAAATGTGTACCATTGCATTGGTAATTGTAAACACTTATTTATTCGCTTATTGGATCATGTATCAAATTTCAAATATAGTAATTACCCACATTGGGTTTTTTGCGCTAGAAGCAAACCAACGCAAACTGTATAAACACTCAATCAGAGTCACAGGCATACTAAACAAATGAATTGGGTACTTATATAATGTGTTTGTTTCAATCACAATTTATTGTTATTATCACTGACTCGCTCACGCTCATTCCAGACGGCATTGGATAATTACACTCAATTATTTCGAATCGTATTCGCTCCAAGTTAGAGAGTCACCGATACTCCTGAATGCGTCCTTTGTTATTGAGAGAGCAAACTCGAGAAAGAGGGCGCCTGCGCTGAGAGGCTCGCGCGGAGGGGCGGGGTGGGGAGTAGGCCCCCCAGCCGGCGCCCGAACCTCCGGCACTCTCACTCCTCCGGCTCCGGCTTAGTATCGAACCGGCCACCGCGGGCCGCACTAGGCTTCTGTCGCTGCACGCCCCGCCCATACAACTGACAGCTCGCGAGTCATGACACGCTAACCATGGCTGACAAGAGACACGACCCCGGGGGGCCGCCCCCTAGGGCTCCCTCGCCCACCCCCGCAGCCCCCGCCTCGCCGGCCACCAAGAAGCTGCGCGACCGGGTCAGCTTCTTCGAGAAGGTCTGGTCCTCCGGCACGGGATCCCCGACCAAGGAACGTGCCGGCACGGACACCACTGACGGAACCGCCGTGGTGGACGTAGCCGACATCGAGAGACGCCTGAGAGAAGAGCAGAGAAAGCGACAAGCTTCCGGAAGCCCCGTCATCGAGGTGAAGCTGCGCCACCGGGAACCCGACTACCAGGAAACTATACAAAAAGTTATAGAAGAGGGTGACCTGGGTGCGGGCGTGAAATATGTGAAGTTTGAAAAGATAATCGTGAAAAAGTCCGTGCGTGAAGTGACCACCATGAAACCCCTGTCGCGGGGGGAGACCCTCAGCAGGACTCCTTCGGACGAGAGGGGGACGTTCGAGGACTCGGCTTACCAGAGTCAGTCCAAGTCCTCCTCCACCAGCGCGAGCGCCAGACTACCCGACGACAGCCCCCGGAGCCCCCACCACACCTTCCAGAACATGGCAGCAAGGATGGAGTTTGTGCGAAGCAATTCAGAGTACGATACGCACATTGCTCAAATTAGAGGTTTGTGTTCAAATACATTTTAGAAAAGGCACTATTTTACGACCAAGATAAAATCTTTCAAGCAACGTTGCACAAGACACAAGTCCATGTTTCTCAATCTCAACTGTGTTATTGTTTATTTACAACCTTTTCAACCGGCAACCGGCAACCGGCAACCGGTTCCGAGCGGAACGATTACACATTTTTCACCAATAATAACAATCATTATTAAAAAATTTCAAATCGGACGTACATATCTAACATTTTAGTTAATGGGTGATATTAAACTCGTAGTCAGTAAGTACGGCAATAGTCGTGTACTCGCAGTGGAAATTGAGAAGATCTCATAGATATTATAGTTACAAACTGTAGGATAGTGTTGGTGGATACGCGATTTCAGTCGCGGTATGTACTCGGATATGTATATGTATTTTCGATATAAAATAATGTTATCTTTTATTACTTGAATGATAAAAGAAGCAGCAAAGTGTGAAGATAAGAAACCCAGATCCGCTAATGTTTATCAAAATTATTTGGAAACACTTTCACCGAAGGCACGCCTCTTTAATTACATTCAAGTTATGATAAAGTCTTATCGTACGATTATTATCGTAAAATCTACAAACCACCAAAAAATCTGTTTGAAACTGCAACATCTCTCAAACGGTATGCACCGGTGACATGAAATTTGCGCAAATATTTTTTTACCAAATTACTAAGACATTGCAGTTATTTTTAGCTCGCTACGTCATTTCCACCACGAGGTGTCGAGCTTTGAAATAACCATTAAATTGTCAGATAAGACAAGTTCATAATAATATTGTTCAATGAAAAATAAGGGTCTTGAAGCTCTGGCGAAACCGGGTAGTAACTATAATGGAGCTTTATGCACCCAAAGAAATATTAACAATATATTAAATTCAGCGACTTATAGTCGTATGTATATTCACTTTATTCACACCGGCACTTAAATGTTTATGAACGCAATCGAGTTTTTTCAAGAGTTGTGTCAATTGAATTACCGATGTGAGAAAAATACCAAAATAAGATTCCTCAATGCTGTGGTCATAGTCAATATCAGAAGTCACCTCTCGCCGGTTACGTCGAGAATGTAGGCAGGTAGCAGGTAGCAGGTAGCAGGCACCAGGTAGGTAGTGTAGGTACTCCTATTAGCATATAATTATGCAAACGGCTTGGCGTAGTATATTTTTATGTTGATTGCGGCTGGCGTTTTAACAACCTTAAACACGAATGTTGGTGTTTTTGGCACAGGCGTTCTGTTACTGTAGGGGGAACCGGCGTTTAGGTATTTACATTTTTTAAAAGCTGGCCAAGGTTGTAATAAATAAATTTGCTGGTAATCCTGTTTGCAAGCGGCTTAAATTTTAAAAACAACTTCCTTCTAAATCCGTGGTAGAGCGGTATGCTTCTTGGCTCTGTAATCGGGGGTTGCTCGTTTGATCCTCGGCATGGGATACATTTAAAAATACATATTTAGTGTATTTCCACCTCTTTCCTGAGTAAAAGATATTCCCTGGTGAGATATCACAATAATACTCGAAAGGTGGCTTGAAATAGCTTTAGATTTCTTTAGTAAGTAGATTTAAATAGCCAGGTTCTTCCCAACCCCTCACACCTCTATTCCACTACCTTCAGCCTCACAACATTGACTTCAACTTTTGCTCCTTATCTTTGTATCATTTGAAAAAATAATATAGTTGAAAATTGATTTTATAGTGGTACTCAAAATAACATAATATTCTGTCAATTCTTACTATGCGGCCGTCTAATTCATGCAAATATAAATTGAAATATTGTTCAAAGATTTAAATTCTATCATTGAGTACCTACTTAGTTACGGTTCAAAATACGGTTCACAAGCGTTCGTTTCCATATAAGAGAAACATAAAAAAAAAATTTAAAAAAAAAAACAAAAAATTCTATTATATTAATTAACTTTTTTTTTTTTATTATTGTAAATTCATATAATTGTGCCTTTATAAACCGATTAATTGATTAATAAAAAATGAAAATGTAACCGAAAATAAAATCGATTTTCATGACTGGGACAAAGTAACCCAATATTTTTTCCTGGGTTTTCTACCCAGAAATTTAATAATCACGTTTTTCCTGCTATTATAAAGACGCGTTAACTCTTCCCTCCGCTCCAGTCATGTACACTCAGTGTACACATTTTTAAGTTAAAATGAATAGTTTAAGTTTGGCACTTATGAAATTAATTTTGTTAATAGTACTTACGTACATCAGTAAAATATTGTGTGTAAGTGCTGAAAACGAGGAAAAATGCGTCCATTACAGCTGGCAGACCGCCGGTTACTACTGACGAGTGACGACCGCGCACCATGGCACGGTAAGCGAATCCCCATTCCCTCTCGCTCACTATCGCACCACTCGGCAAGTTATCAACGCACGCAGACATAGGTATATAATTTTTGAAGTCTTGATTTTTAGACAAAATTTTTTTTTCGCTTGCGTTCAATAAATACTTACATATTTTTATTATTTTATCCAATAGATAATAATATTTCTGAGTAACACCTAAATACGAAATCTGTTTTTTAGTATATTTACAGATATATTGAAATAATTAGAGACATGTCAAATCAGTTGACAGCGCCGGCGAGGAAGGGTTAAACAATAGTACCTCTATTACGATAACACGTACAAATAAAACGCAAAAACCGGTCATGTATTATTTCGAGTGGGTATGTTGGACAGACTGCGCTGTGGGAAAATAGATGTCGCAATGTATACCGCCATCCGCCATACCAGCGCGAATTGAATACATTACCTGAGAGGATCGCGGTTAGATTTCCAGGTAGACCTTAGATGGAATATAAATGACGCCTGCATTCGCGTCCAAGGACCAATATACTCGTACATACATACCATGGTACACCGGCGCCGTACGATGTTCTCTCTGGGTACGGATGATATTAGTATATATGTATATATAATGTATGTGCGACGGAGCATTCGTGATGTCATTCCTCGAAGCCTTTACACAGACACAGTGCACAATTGCTCGTATTGTAATTCCGAATTAGTCCCAACAAACCATGACGTAAAATCTAGTGGCGGCTTATTACTTTTTGTGCGAAAGAACTATCTTTATCGTTAAATAATGTAACTTTTGCATGAAGAGTTTCAAGAATTTGAAGCAGCGCTGAAATTAAGAGTACATAAATGTAGCGAAAGGATAAAAGTCACAATTATATATAGAAGAATTTACATTTTTGTATTCTTGTTGTCCTTATATGGCCCGGATATCACAGAATTAAAAAAAAATATATATATATATATATATATACTGTCACAACCTAATTCTAATTCTAAAATTCAAAACAATTAAACAATGTAATTTCGGATCTATTTCTAAAATTAAAAAAAGCGTCACTCTTGTTTTCACAACAAATAATGCATGTATGCCGCCTTTCTTACTAATAGTTGGTGGTGTGATGATCGGCATAGTTGCCTTCCTACCAGTTGATCGGGGTTCGATTCTCTGCGGTTGCAATTTTTTTTTAAATAAAAAAATGAGTAAGTAAAAATTGACAAAGTCTTGAATTTGAGACATGATATCGATTAAGATGACATAAATTGAACTGGTCTCATTAGCTAAGTTGGTAAAGCGGTTGTCCCGGAAAGACAGAGGTCCTGGGTTCGAGTCCCAGATGCGACTGATATCTTTTTATTTTCTGTTGTTTTTTCGGTTTCATATTTCATTTAGGTTATGTTAATATTACAATGAGGTTTTTTAACTTCAATAAAATAATTAAAAGTTGATTTTTTTTCTTTTCCTTTAACCTTTGTTTTAATATCCCGTGATTTTTCACCAGTCTGCTTTAGTTTAAGATATTCTTATGTGTAAACAGTGAATAAAATTAATTGTTTTCGAAGAAAATACTTGAAAAATGCGTGCAGGCATGTAGTAGTCCTCTGCATATCGTTTATAAATAATCTGTTTCTTTTTCAATATTAGCTCTATATCTATATCATAAAAAAAACCCAAACGCCACTGGCCAAACCTCTGGCAAACTAAAATGTTTGCACACAAAATTGTCAGTTCTATGAAAATAGCCCGCTGACCATGTTTGTGAATTATGTAAATGAATTAACTCTATAAGTGTTATTTAGGAAATGATCTTTAAAATGACAATGTTCGTATTCATAAAGGTTTTCTAAAACTACTCGTAATCCCTCGTGCCCAGATAATATTGTATTTATTTCATCGAGATGAATACTGTCAAGGTTCTGTGATAATTGACAAGTTTTTGCAAGAATATAGTTAGATGTCAAACAAATCCAAAGTAGAAACCTACATCACAAATAAAATTTTACAATGTTAACGTTTTACCCCATTTCTTCATACCTGCGAGTGTGCGATTTTTTATCTCAAGTTTTTAGAGTGTATTTACAGTACTTTTTTTGTAGATAGAGGTGATGTTTATTATAGAACTGCCGTGTAGGAATCAAACGGCTCAGCCAAAGTAAACATTGATATTCAATTTATTGAGAGTGATAAAAAAGTCATAAGTAAACACTGTGTTAGACACCAATATTCTTGAAGGTCATCTTGAAAAATAAATGTCAAAATATCAAGTTTGATCGTGGATATAATAGCAACGACGAAGCCGAGATATTTGTACATGGTTGGCATTTCCACGTGAGAACGGGCCGTTTTTACGACTCTCTATTGTGCTCACCAGCTGTAGCTTGACCTAATTGTGTTTGATTTATATTACAACGTGGATATTTTACTATTCCTTTCCTTAGTGAGACTTTTCACACAACTTCCCCAAATATAACATATTGCAATTCAAAATCAACGTCTTTATTGCATAAATAAAAGTATAAAGTACAAAGGTATTATTTATAGGTACATCCTATTTCTTACAGTTAACTTGCAAAAAATATTATTTCTGTTTACCTTTTATAATTATTATCAAATCAGTTATAAAGTAAAATTATAGCCGTGGTAGTGGAACTTAATTACTTATACAGAAACTCACTTCACTATCAAAACTCTAAAAATAATGACCGTTTACTTTGGAAAGCAACTTTAAGGTGATATTTCATATTTACATTAGATCACAGACAATCTGCCATATCAAAGTGGCAGCGATCAATTAAATCATTAAAGTTGTTCAGAAGCATGCGAAGATCGCACAGTCAGTTATAATAATTATTATTCTCAAAGCTTTGCATTACGCGAACAACAAATGAATGGCGGCATTATGATTAAAATAAACTGTTGCTATTACCGAGAAAACTCTAGTGGATTGCATCATTTCTATTTTTAGAGAAGGTTGTTATGCCTCTCGTAGTAAAATCGCATAAATTCAGTAGCTTAAGTTACGTTAAGAATTCGCTTTTATATATTAACTTTGATTTATTAACCTTAATTTATTATAAACTTCAACATAATTCCACCAAATGGATTATTTTGTATATTTTTCGTACTTATATACTTACGTCTTGGAACAAGAACTCGCTACAAAATGCAAATTTGAAGTTACGCACCGAAGGACGCTCAGTCAATCACCTTTGGCTTGGGATGCTGTGTGTAGGGTGTTTTAGGTATAGTTATAAGCGCATGTTATTAGAGGGTGGATACACAAAAGCTACTAGGTCGTCAGTCGTTGACGTTTCATGCAGCAAAATAATGTTTTCATTTAATGTCAGCAGGTCCGTCCTGACGTCCTGACCGTGCGACGCATGACCTAGACAAGTGCGAGCAAGTATCGAGTAATAGTTGAACATTAATGCGAAGGCCTGAAATATTATTACGGTGAAAATTGATTTCGTTTATCCTTTTGACTGCTAAAAAAAATATTTGTTTGTTGGGAACTGCCTCGAACGCCAGGAGCGCGGTGTGTGAACCGTGGGCAAGGGCTAACCGTATACAGTTGTTGGACACGCGTTCGCCGTTTTCTAACTGATGTTGAAACTATCACTGAAAACTCCCTAAAATGTATAAGTACCTATAAATGACGGTAGTTCCCAGATAATTTGAACTGCATTCACAACAAATACAAAATTTCCACGACAACTTTTGCAATTTGTCTTAATTTCATATATGTGTGAATTAGTATTCGAGCGTGTTGTGATATTACGTAAAACATTGGTTTAAAAAATATTGTATCGATTAGTTTTACGAGTATAATAGACCTCTGTTCGTTTTCTTTGATTATCCCATACTCTCAGCCCCCCGTTTTATCGGGGCGTATTAATTATTTTTAATTTCACAAACGATCAGTTATCTTTTTAGCATTGAGTAGATCGAGTGATTAATTTGTTTTGGATACTTTGCAAAATTGTACTCGCAAGTTGTTTACGCGTAGGAACCTGAATGATTAGAGGTTGGCAAACATAGCGGAGTTTTTTTTATACATGGCGCCATCACTAACGGCTAGCCAATCTAGCCACTATGCATTTATATTCTACTTTGTAAACCAAGCAGTGGATTGAAGTTATTTTTTAAAATTATAACACTGAAATTTGTAATCACATATAGGTGCTGGATTTCTTCGTTTACTAGTATGTCGTTTATAACAATACTGTACGTTCAATGATCCGTTATTTAGGTTTGTCAAAACGGGTCATTTTTATTTGAGTAAAGGTCAATCTTATTAATGGACGTGATCGGGGCTTTTTTAAGACCTTTGCAGACCCCAGGCATTCACTATGTCATGAGGTTTCTATCTGAAATTTGATTCCTGACTGTTTTGTAATAGGGTTATTTTTAACTTTGAGACAGTTGTCGCAATTTTTCTGTATCTGACTACACACAAAATGGCAACATAGGCGTGCTCGGAAACCTAATAAATGATGGCCATATAATTTTAATATTATTTACGTTACTGACTAAAGGCATGCGGAAATTAATGATAACACTATTCAAATAGTTAATATTAATATCAACATTCATCCATGGTGGCACAAATTACATGCGTAAAGTATACAATTAAAATTACTTTCGTTATGTTGATATCTTCTCCTTTAACGTGAAGAAGCGCAGTGAATTAATTATACACTTTTTGTGAGGTCGACGAGTGACTGCCGTATATTAAAATATGCACTAATTACCTGTAATAATTTTGTACTTACTCTTCTGTCAAAATAGTAATTTTATCTGCCTACATTTAACGAGTTTTTTTAGATTTTCCTTAATAAAAGATCCTTACAATTGTGCATATATTATTAGGACACTGCTCACTTTGCCTATTTATAAATCAGCACTGGACTTATCCCATGTCTAAAAATAAAACGGTGATAAAAGAATCGACATTAATTTATTATTGTATTCAATAAACATCACAATACTTCTGTGTGATTTTCTTAAAAGGTTTTTCCCAGTTGAATCAACAATCCTCGTAGGTGCATAACGCGTGAATTCAATCAAATATCTGCTCAATGCTTTGTCAAGAAACAACTTCGGCAGCATTGTTAAGAAAATGCTTCAATGACACGCAATGCATGCTTTAAATCCAAATATATATAGGAAAGACAAAGAAAAGTTTCATTTCCGCTTTTTAAATCAATAATTTTGATAAACTACGCAAAAGCTTCGCTTCAAATAAAAAAAAAATATTTCATTCAACCCGGATTTATTTTGTTATATACTCGTATCAAATCGTAATGCGAACCTATTTATGCGTTGGTACGGAAATGTAAAAGTAAAAGTTTTTGAGGTTCTCAGGTGCTTTCATTACATACGACACGAAACATCAAAGCCAGGGGCGGCTGGTTACTTTTTAGTAAACAAAAACGACATCGTTAATGTTTTTGCAGCAGAGCATCATTTTTTTGCATGAAGATATTTTTAGGTGGGTGGGTCAATTGACCCTCCCAATAACAATTTCGGCTACAACAACATTAATAATGTTCAATTTATTGGAATAACTTATTCATGCTTATAAACCTCATTGCAATATTTAATCATTGAAGAAGATAATATTAACAAATCTCAAATGAAACATGAAACAGAAAATAATAAAGTAAATTTAAAAAAAGGTATCAGTCGCATCTGAGAATCAAACAGAGGACCTCTGTCTTACCGGAGCAACGCTCTAAACACTAAGCTAATGAAACCTGTTTATTTTACGTCAATTATATGGATATCATACTTCAAATTTAAGATTTAGCATTACTATCCTCAGTTAATTCTCATATTATTGGATGCTATCTTTTTGTATGGTTGCAAAGTTCTTTCCGAATATATTTGCAATCTAGATAGTGTCTCGGATATACCTACCTATTCTGGGTTCGATTCCCAGATGCGACTGATACCTTTTATTTTCTGTGTCTTTTTCTGTTTCATGTTTCATTCGAGATTTGTTAATATGTATTTATTTAACTTAAAATAGAACACATCTACATTGGTTACATATATTCTTATATGAACATAATATCTACGCACAAACATTTTTCCAACATAAGTCACAATATACAATTAAGAATTACAAATCAAACTTTAAAAATTACGGCATTAATAATTGCACTTTACGTATTTCGTCACCTCCTTAAATTTCAAAAAATTTTGCTCTTCTTTTATATTGTTGGGTATTTATTGGAAGATCTTCATGGCTCTAAATAGTAATGAGTTTTCCGATTTTGTTTTCTTTCGAAAGGAAACTCTTATTTCATTTCTTTTTCTTTTAGAGTGGTTATGTCTGTGTTGATGTTTATTAATTTTTCTCAAGAATTCAGGATTTTGTTGGCCGTTAAACATTGTATAGAGAAAACTATTACATTTAAGCATATAATTTGTTTAAAATACAGTATGTTTAGATCCCTTAGAATTTTCTTCTTCTATGATTAGCACTCAAGAACACTAAAAAGTCTCGAGCCGCCCCTGATCAGAGCCTATGAATAAAATAAGTACCTACTTATATTGTACGAAAACGATGTCATCGACTTCGTCGGTAGACTGCACCTCTATTTGAGTATTTATAATGTTATTATAAACATACTAACTCCATTAAACTCCATTAATATCATAAAAGTGTTAAAGCACTTCTATATTATCGTATTTACAGATAACATTCTGACCTGAAGTTTTTCTGAAAAGACAATATTTTTTCATCCAATATTTATTATAAAAATGTTGTTTTTAATGCAATTGATTTATTACTAGTATTGCTCTGCATGGTTGCACTCGTTTAAACAAGCATCTGTTTTTAATAATAATGACGAGGTTAATTTTGAAAAAGTCTATTAAAAATAATGATTCAATGAGAGCATTCATTAACCAATGAGAAAATGTTACTAATGATTCACGAATGAATTTTTATATTGTCGCTCAGGGCCAATCTTTTTAATGCAAGGTGTCAAATTAATTGAGAATTATTTGATAAACGGACATGTCTATTTAATCGTTGACAAAAATTGACACGTTGTGTATATCACCGACATTGGTATAGAATGAGCTAGATAATTCCTCTATTCTCTATTGCGAGACAATATCCTGAGATGATAAAAAAAATGTGCACGAAAAGTTGTGTTCTTATTAACTCTACTAATTTTTAATTTATTGCATAATTAATCATTGTAGAAAATAATATTAACATAACCTAAATGAAACATAAAAACGGAAAAAAACGATATAATATTAATCCGAGACACTGTCCAGTTTGGAATTGTGTTCATTAGGAACTTTGTAATCATTATAAATATAGCTGCCAATAATATTGGATAAAAAATGGAGAATAATATTGACAAATCTTGAATTTGAGATATGATATCGATGAGACATATATTGAACTGGTCTCATTAGCTAAGTTGGTTAAGCGGTTGCCCCGGATAAGCAGAGGTCCTGGGTTCGAGTCCCAGATGCGATTGAAATCTTTTTATTTTGTGTCGTTTTTTTTTCCGTTTTCATGTTTCATTAAGGTTATGTTAATATTATTTTATACATTGATTACATATTAAAATAAGGTTTTTAAATCTCAATAAAAATAATTAAAAATTAAAAATTGAATATTGCATAATTTTCTAATCCTTGAATTAAATAAATACCTTTATTTTTTTTTCGATTAACTATGCACAAAAGTACCTACCTATAGTATGAGTAACAGATTAACTTCCACACACATCTGTTGAAGGAAGGCATCCGGTGATATTTTAGCGTTATTCCAAACATGATCGCTATAAAGCAAATAATCTGTATTTCTGAAAGTCTGAAACAGCAAAAACTCTCGAACAGTGGAATTCAGGCTAATGAAATTTTTGCAACTTTTAATTTTTGGAATTTCTAGTTCAATAGAAATATTTACAAGTCGCAACGTCGTTTACATTATGAGTTATAAGTACAGAGCTTTGAAATGTGACAAACGAGATGCCATATAATTATTTGCTCGATGTTTATAATTTGTTTATTTTAAAAAAAATCTGTTATTCCGAACGAAGCCTGATAGTAATCTAGTGATTCGTGGAAAGATTCTCAAGCAATGTCCAGCTCATGTTTTATTGAATAGAAATCGAAAAAAAAAAACGTTTTATGTAATTTTCTGTACTGCTAAGACCAATCTTGCGAGATTTTAGTGTTTTTAACCGGCTATATAGGTCCTGAATTAACCGTAACGTCTGAGACCTCGAGCAGAGTTGGTTATTATTAAACACCAAGGTTTAATGCGGTGTGAACTTCTGCTTATCGCAGATCTTATGGAGCACTAGAACACGTTCCCAGTAAGGTGGGTTGGATTAGGATTAGGATTAGGATTTAGGACAGGTAGATTATTTACATTATGCTTTGAAATACGATCCTAATAATATAACGAGAATATTTTTACTCGGGTTTATTTCATCTAAGAAAATATGTTACGAATAATTTTAACTGTTTAGTTATGGAGCAAACCCTTCCCTGCCGGTGCTGTCAACTGATTTGACATGTCTTTAATTATTTCAATATTTCACTAAATACATAGTTCATATTTAAGATATCCCCCTTTCTATGACGTTTTTTGTATAAATCACTAAAAACTATGAGGTCATTATGTTAAAACACGAAAAATGCAGTTTTTTTTTCTGCCTGATTTTTCTAGGTCAGCCCAGTTATTTGCAGCTAATATTTCGATCAAGTGCTGTGTGCTTTGAAATATCCATCTAACGCGTTTGTTAAATAGACATAGTCTTCTAATCATTAAAAAGTTTTTAAAAAATGTCGGTCTATAAAACTGGTTTATGTATAATAAAAAAAAACACATGAAAGCATTGTTTTTTTAATAAAAACAGAAAAATCTCACGAAACTTAAAGGGCGATAAAAAGTATAAATAGTTTGACTAAAAACGTATTTTCACAATATTTGTAATATTATGTAGATAGTTGTAGAGCACGCTTCCATTCCTTGAATTTTTTTCGATTAAATTTAGATATATTATATTTCATGGGCAATTATTATAAAATTGGTAAATTGGAGAAATTATCTTCGATAAATATTAGTATCGTTTTGTGAGCTTGGAATATGAATATAATATTACCCATTGGGCGTGCGTAAAACAATGGTACAACACATAACTATCGTAGACATGATTTAGAACGAGACGGTATTAGTAATATTAAATTTATTACGAGAGCTTAGTTTATGAGAACGTGCTCTTGAAGACATTTGAAATTAAATAGCTATTATAATGTGATGGTAGATGGAGTGGTTCATTTGTAATTATTCGTGCTTAACAACTATGAGTTCATAATGGCAAAAATGACGACGATTTAGAAATAATTTTATAAAAAAAAAAAAACTGATTAATGCCAATGAAAAAAAATGGATAGACAACGCGTTTAAAGTTCAATATCATATGTCAATGAATGGTACTATTTCAAATGCGACAGTCGAGTAGGTTTTAACGTTTCAAGTAGTTTATTTATTATTTTAAATTATTGAAATGTTTAATAAACTATGTATTATACTTTTGTACAAATAATAATAATAATAGCATTTGGATGATTTGCATAGTGCCGTTTTTTGTGAAAAATCATCTCAAGGGCGCTGTAGAAGTACATATTTTTCTAATGCTCTATCTTATCACTAACTATAGACAATCTATTATTAGAACTTATGGCCAACAAATTGCATTCACCGATTCATCGATATGTAATACCAAACTACATGTACAATGCATTTGACCAATGCACGCGATGCCGCGTTAAAATATACACGTAACATGCATGTAAAATACTTAAGGCGATGTAATGGGAAGTAATGCAAAATCATGTGTTTTCGGTTTGATAATTTGATGGCCTAGAAATATCATAGATGGCCTTGGCCTTTCGTTTATCCGGGCAAGTATCAGACCTAAAAAATGTTTAAAGCGCAAAATCTCCTACTTACGAACTCCTTTTCCGATATTGTCGTAATGTTCACTGGGGAAAATTAAGTTTTTTAGAATATGACCGTCGAACATTTGAATATTTAAGTCTGAGCTTTACAAAATAAAATAAAACACGCCTTTTGGGTGATGTTTTTTTTGCGTAAATCGAAACATCAAATTGCGGTCGATGTGAAATGTGAATTTCAACCTTGTCGCCACCTGCATAAGGAGCGCGCGATTTCGTTCGAATTTCAACAAGTGCACGATATTACTATTTCAGCTTTAATGAAGGTTGCTGTGTGATCGGTAAAATATAGGCATCGTAAAATGATGCATATAGATATATAGGCCATTCGCATTTAATGTTAACATTATTGAAAAACGGTTCCTCGGGCGGTTAGTTTGTGAGGAGTAATTAATACATGTATTAACAATGTGTTTGTTTCATTCACAACTAGGTTATCGTTAATATTGACATCATTTGTAAATATTTAACTGATAACTCTGAGTACTAACAATAGAAAACAGCCGATTAGGGTCGTTCACACTGATAGACACCATAAGTCGTCGCGTTGTACAACATAACTACCAACTCGATAGTAATAGAGGAAGATGCAGGATTGAACGATGTGTAATAATTATTTTTATCCCGAAAATGAAATCTGTTGGTATTGGTTTCACAGCAATTTTTTAATAATCCAATCTAATAGCTTGCTCTCACAGTGTGCGCCTGCATTAAGTCTGTACTTGGCTAGGTACTCGTTCGTGGAAAAAATGTGGGATTCCTGTCACGTTCATTCTCGGCAACCTTTAAAAATAATAATTGTTTCTGTACAGTAAAAACACAAACATTCTTTTAACCCGACCTCTAAATAAAATGTATGTATTACAGCAAAAAAAAGGTATCTGTAAACAAATTTAATCCCCCTTTTCGAGAATATCGCTATTTAGCAGAGTGGATTTTTTACAGACGGAAAGATAACCAATGATTTGAAGACACTCACGAATTTTTTGTTTGTTTGTATAACAAGTAAAACGATTATTTTTCAAGTTCAACTTACATCCAGGACTGAAAAAAAATTATTGCATCCTTAAAAAAAATCTTTTTTTTATTTCTTTTCAAGTCACCAAAACTTTTCTCCATAAAGTATTTTTCTGAAAAATATACCAAAACAAATTCACCATGTTTTGAAAAGAGTTCTTACAAAAACTGTGGATAAAAGCACTAAAGTTTTGTTTGTTTTTGTTTTGACCACCCAGTCGCAACGGAGCGGTAGGAATGCGGTTTTGACCCGATGCTATTATTACTACCATTCGATATATCTCGTCGCTAATAAATATATTTAATATATCCATTGTTCGATCTTTTCCACGGGTTTTTTTTTAAATAACTCGCAAGGAATATGATATTATGGGATATATTATTGAACATACATTATGTATAACTCCAAAATGTCAAATGTCAATATCAATAAAAATATTGTCAATATACGTTAAAAATGATTGACGCAAAATTTTGGCAACATTCTTTCATGTGAATACAAGAATCCCAACTGGCCGGAGCCATTGGGATTATAGCATCCACAATTGGGGTATGTTGAGGCTGAGGGGTGTGAGGAGGGAAGAGATAGAGGAAGGTTGGGATATACTTGGCTTTTCAGATCTGGTTCCCAACACAGCTAAAGACATTTAAAGCAACCTTTAGATTCTGAATGAAAGTCTTTCACGCGGAACGCGCCGCAAATATACTAGGTATATTTGCTACTTTTAGTTACGCCGTATAAGAAATAATTCAATATATTTTTTGAATATTTACGTATTCCGGGATTCGAACCCGCGACCTGTGGTTCGCATCTGAGGATCTAAATTGCTCGGTCGTTGTTCGTCATTCGCAGTAAATAAAAATATGATGCTATCTGATAATAAACACATTTTCCAGTTATTTACGAGTATATTTACCATACATCTCAATTTTCTTTCACACTTTCTTCTTTATTTCTTTCTGATTTCTTTCATTTTCACCAAATCCAGATTCAATCCCGCCTCTGTCCTTTTGTAGCAAATATCTCTTTGTTGGCAGCCATTTATTTATATTTACCTAATATTTTCTCCGAACCCACTTTCAATTTCGTCTTTTATCATATCTAAATAATAAAACATCTTACTTTGTTGCCGGCCACTACTGTTTACTTTACATTCCTATTTTTTTCTTCCAATCCACTTCCAATTCCAATTCCGATGTATTTTTTTCTCAACCCTCTCGGTAACGGGTAAAATTGATATAAAAAATTACATTGCAGAGAAAATGAAATATTTTTTCAAGCGTGAACGATGAGTTTTCAGCAAATAATATTGCTTTTGGACAAAGAAGCTCTGAATTTTTAGCTGTAAAATTGTACAACAAACTCCCACTTAGTATCAAACAGAGTAATTCAATCAATAATTTCATTAAATTCAGGAAAACTTGGCTTAAGGAATCAGCAGAAGAAGAACTGACTAGTATTCTTAAAACAACGTCATAGAAATTACTGGAAATACTCTTCCCAGATCTTGAAGTTGAAATATAAGTCGTTGAAACCCCCTTATTCAAAACCTAGTTTGAATCAGCACAGGATCTCCTAGTGAGGAGGACTATGAAAAAATTCTAAAATATATATGTATTTTTTTAAATATTTATTCCTTACCTTAAAATGTCAAAATTTTATAGATATTTTATAAAAAAAAATTCAAAAGCATCAAACATTATAATACCCAACATATTATTATTTTGAACTAAAACCCAAAAAGGAAAGCAAACCTTTGATTCGTAAGCCTAGTATAAAGTTACTGTAAATGCTTCACGAACCATACTTCATTGGTGTCGTGGACAATTTTTTCTTTTTTGCCGGCTATATTTTCGTCTTTCGACGTCGCGCCAGGGGGGTTGTTTCCAGGTTGTCCCAACCTTGCCTTAACTCCAGTTCAATTTTTTTTACAAGCCTTAATTACAAATTGATCATACATGCAATTTAATGAGATGTGCGTAACGCGTACAGAAATTATTGTAAAATTATCATATATGTATAATGATTAAAGATTCTATCCTAGGTAGGTACTGTAAAAAGTATTTTTTGGCGTTTTAAGAGACTGTGTTTTGACAAAGAGATCAATCAAGCGTATTTAAAAAAAAATATTTCCTTAAAAACCTCTTTATAGGTAATAATTTTTAAAAAATTGTGATCCAACAAATAAAAATAACGTATAGTCTCACAAGTACTTTAGATGTTCCCAGTTGTTTTACAGTTTGATAATGGCCTTAAACGCCGAAACAACTGTCACAATAATAACAACTAAAAATACTTGCAGAACTTAATAATAACATTATTAAATTTGATTTATATTAAATTTAAAAAATATATACAGATGTTCCCGATAAACCCAAGTGCTTCTCTCCCCCCCCCCCAACTATCCCCTTACCATTGTTGGCCTCAGCCGTTGCTTCTCTCTTCTTATCCAATAGAGAATTTTTTTTTATTTACTTACTATGTATTTTGATGTTTACTGTAAGTACAGTTTGTACTTAACTAGTTGCATAGAATAAAGAATACACATTAGAAGTGTCTTCCACATAGATGACAATGGAAGCCGGGTGTACCTTTGACATAGTACCTTTAAATTCTAACCCCGATAAAGCCAATGAAAATACAGCAAATACAGTGCCCTGTCTCTCACTGCCTGCATTGTATACTGCCATTCCATTTGATTGAAACGAAATAATTTTTTTTTTTGTATCAGAATCTTAAGGCCCGAATGGACAGACTTTTGAATTACGAAACACGCCCACATCGGATTTCTTGCGTTCATCTTTATTCTATGACTAGTTAGAAAACAACGATATTTAAAAAAAAATCATTTTATTGAAAATCTAATATTATTTGATAGTGACTAATCCTATTATTTTTTGATAGTGTGCAGTGGTTCAATCAAAGTTAAAGTGGGTAGATTAGATAATGATCGTCATCAAGAAAAATACATTAAATTTTACAATCACGAGGCACCAGTTCCGCCAAAGGCTTTTAGCCAACTCTCTACCATGTAGTAATATTATTTGCATTTATATTGCTCGTATTTCCTTATAATAGGTTTTTACGTACCCAACTAAACCAATTTGCAGCGATTTCCGTACACGCGTTGGTTTCGAGGTACGCATGAAACCTTAATTATTTTTGTTACGTACTTATTTTCATTTTATCTAGAGATAGTATAATAAATATATTATTTAAACGAATCCGTATTCATAACTACACCAAATTTTACACGTTGTAAACAGCACTCTCATAGATTTACTAGATGTTGAGTTACTTTGTTGAGAGTTCTTTTACTACGTTAAATTTGATGATTAAGATCCGAGTGGAATGTAGGTTCTCAAAGTGTCGTAATAGAAACGATACTTTAGCTATGTATAATGATCAGATCACAAGAGTCGGGTACTTACCTTTCAAAGATTCCTCTTACCCTCATATCCCCCCGTTTCCCACGTCTTTCAGCCTCGCAGCATTTCTAAACATGCTAAAATCCCACTGGATTCGGTTAGATGAGACGTTCAGCAGTTTCCCATAAAAATAATAACGTAACTTTAGTTGGAGTTAGCGTGCAGTTTTTTTTTCTGCACGTACACGTCACCCTATTGGATTTGTTTATTAGTCTTTGTTATAAAGAAAACATTAGGTAACTGATTGATAAGCTCGCGATGAATATGTCACGCAACTCTCATACTTGTTAACATTTGACTGAGCACCTACTCCTGCATGACTCAAAACTTGAAAACGAATACACATGCAAATGTCAATAATTTCCTGTAATACGAACAACCAATTTTTCAATTACCGATACCTCGTTAAAGTTTTCAATCGTTTAACCCTTTCGTACAATACTTATATTTGAAAATAAATTTCTGAATTTTTTCCTCCCTATCTAAAGCCAATAAAAATTGGCGGTTTTCGTTTTCATTACCTACTGGCTTTGCGCGCAATTTTTATTATAGACTTTTTCACTAAGCATAACTTGTATAACTGGACATCATAGATCAATGCTGGAGATAGAGTTAAGGCGTTCTTAGACGATCATTTTTTTCGTCCAGTTTTCATGCAAATTGTCTTATTCTATGGAATTTCCTATAGAATTTACCATAGAAAAAGACAACTCGCGTGCAATCTGGATGAAAATAGGTATCGTCTAATTACGTCTTAAGGCGCGTTCCACACGATGCTGTTTTTCATCCAGGTTCCATATGGGTCGTATTTTTTATGGAATCGGGATGAAAAAAGGGCGTCTTTTATTTTTAAACGATTGTAACGATTTTCGTACAGTTTGGCGCCCATTATTTGATAGCTGTCATTGTAATGATTTTACGTATTTTATTTATTTATTAACGCCCCAAAGGGCTTTTACATATTTTAACATTAAAATGATTATGTGCACAGAAAGAAGAAAAAAAGTTTACAAAAAAATAACATGATAAATAGTTGTTATATAACATAAGTGTAACATATTTATAGTATATATGAAGGTATAATAATGTATAAGTGCATGCCACAGAGAAGTTATTAAGGGAAAGGTTTTTAATTTGTAGATACTACTCTTTTTAAAAAATAAAAATAGTAATAGCCTGATCTACATGATACATAATACACAAGTCCGTAATATATAATATGAGTGCACGAGATTGAGAAAAAAAAAAGCAATTTGTTTTTATATTTCGGATGATGTAAAAATGTATGAAATTGTATAATACATAATATAGTATATGATACATAGAAAGAAAAAAAAGGAACAAGTTTTTGGATTGTAGATGAGTACAAAGATAATATATATAAAAAAAATAATTAAACAATAGCTCTTATGCGATGCTCTTATAATTGTTGCAACATAAAAATATCGTTCAGGTATCTGGGCAAACTTATGTTAAATATATCTATAGCAGAGGTGAATTTATTTCCAAGTTTATGTAGACGAGAAATGGGTGCATGTATTTGGTAGTTAGTCCCAGAATTATTGTTGCAAAATAACATATTTTGTCGAGTTTGTCGATGAGGTACTTTGAAGTTGATTAGTTGCAGGAGTTCACAACAGTCTAATAAGGAATAAATAATTTTAAATAAAAAAGTTAAGTATGTTATTTTTCTTCTGTTTTCTAGAGTATTAATTTTGAGTGTATTTTACAAGAATGTATAGTTTATGTGTTGTATTGGTATGTGTAGTTTGAAGTTAATAAAACGTAAAAATTTGCGCTGCACGCGTTCAATATTTTTTTATATGAATGAGATAGTATGGGGACCACACTATTGAATTGTATTCTAATATGCTGCGCACTAATGACAAATATACGATTTTTATAACTTCCCGGGAATCAAAGTCTTTGATAGTTCTAATTATAAATCCCAGTGTCTTCATACCTTTATTAGTTATTTGTTGTATGTGATTTACAAAATTTAATTGCGTATCAATCAAAACTCCGAAATCACTAATTTCGTTGATTTTTTCTAAGATTTTCTTATCTATAGCGTAGTTAAATGATAACGGGGTTTTGATTCGATAAATTGTCAGTGTCTTGCATTTATCAACGTTGAGAAATAAGTTATTAGCGATACACCAATTATGTAATTTATCGATGTTTAACTGTAAGATTATTGGATATTTCTTTGTATAGTTTAATATCATCGGCAAAAAGTAGAACTTCTACATCGTTTTACAAGTTATGATGTCATTAATGAATATTAGGAATAGAATGGGACCGAGATGACTTCCTTGTGGCAGACCACTAGGTACCTTAGATTTTAAAATCTTAATTTTGACGAACAAGATTCTGTTAGATAAGTAACTTGAGAACCAATCCAATATATTGCCTCTAAGTCCTAGTGCATACAATTTACTAAGTAATAATTTATGGGATGCTTTATCGAAAGCTTTTGAAAAGTCTGTATAGATACTGTCAACTTGTTTTTTATTCGTGAAAGATTCCGTAATATAGTTTTGGTGAAGTAATAGATTAGTAGCAGTTGATCTTCCACTGACGAACCCGTGTTGTTTTTTATCAATTACATATAGGACGATAGGTTTTTATGTCTTTGTTCTCACCTTTTTTGAAAATTGGAGTAATATAGCTAGATTTCCAACGAGTTGGAAAATGTCCAGAAGAAAGTAAATGGTTAAATAATAGGGTGAGTGGACTTGATATTGCAGATACGCATTGTTTGGAAAATATTGGCGGAATGTTATCTGGGCCTGCAGATTTGTTGGGGTTAAGGGAATGTATTTTATTTAGGCAGGATTCCCGTGTAATGCGGTAGTTCTGGAAATGTAACGTGTTATGATAGGTATAAGATGGTATTTTATTTTCTGATATTTCGTCTTCGTATACGCTTTGGAAATGATCCGCAAACAAATTAACAATGTCGATTTTGTGGAAATGTTGCGTGTTTATTTCGGAATATATTGAAAATATTGTTAAAAAGATTAAAGGTAGACTAGACCGTGTGTATTAGTGGTTGTGAACGCTTGTTTCATGTCGGTATTGTGAATTAAGTGCATATTGCCATTTTTGACGATTAAGTACGGTCGCAAAATATTATTTCTTCTTTAATGGCAACTATGTCTGTAAATCTGTATGAAATCGTAGGTATGAAAATAATGATCGTGTAAAGCAAAGGTTTCATTTGGGTCCCGATACGGTATGAAAAAAATCATCATGTAAAACGCTCATAAGTCAGCAATGGGCGTTGAGCTTAGTTAGTTCAACTAATAAAGAGCCCATCGCGAGTAATAAGTCAATTGCTTTTCAAATGAATTTTGAAAATATCAATTTAAAATTTTATATTTTTCACTTTGCATGCATGGCACATTATATAATAAAAAAATAACAGGTTGATCGATTCAAAATGAATGCCGATAAAAGTATGGTTTCGCCAATAAATTAGTCGTTAAACTGCTAACTCAATTCAACCGGCAAACCTGCTGACCGATTTTGCAATCTACACGTAGCACAAAAATGCAATATCATTAGATATTTATATCTCAATACAGTGGAGGAATCTTTGGCAAGTATTGAAAATTTCATTTCAGTATTTCGAAATTCGTTCAGATCGTAAAGTTTAACTGACAGTTTTTCAATTTTCCATTTCATTATTATTATAATAAATATTTTCACAAATGAACGATGGCATCAATATACAGCCATAAATTACATCCGTGCCCCTTTCTCGTGATCATATGCTATTATATTTTGATGGCTGTCTTTTGAATGCTTTCCGAAAGAATACATTTTTAATAATATGCACCAATACGGATGTAAAACAATATAAGGGGACTCCTTATGCATAGAAAAACGTATAGTGAATATGAAATTTACGACAAAATCATGTGATAATATCGTTCAGTAAAATAAATAGGTCAAACAATTCAATATTAAGTTATTATGACGATTTTTGAATATCAATTATTTTTATTACCTTTGAAAGCGAATCCGAATAGGAGATATCATGTTTTTTTATACGAATCTGACTGTAGCACACGTCATTCTTTGATTATTTCACATAATAATATGAGGTCATTAAGTATATTTTTATTAATATGGAAACAAGATAAATTATACTTTGTAGGTTGCTTGCTTTTCATTGGTTTCATGCATAAGTTCGCAGCTATTTTATTATTTTTTTTTAAACAAATAAATAAATCGAATCAAACATGTTGCATTGATATTAGTTTAACTCCGATTGTTTGACAATTTTACGATTCAAAGCTTGCATAAATTCGGTGGTGTTGAGGTGAAGAAATCGTTAATCTAATTTTAATACGCAGGGTCATTATTAAAGGAGATTCTTCGGAAATTGTTGGAAAGAGAGCGGAAATATAATTTGTCATTCCCATAAAAAGCACAATCTGTTCTAAGTTCTAACGGTCTCCGATGCCTAAATTCTATGTTGGTAATGTAAGTTTTTTCCGTTTTTTTATGTTCAATAATGAACACAATCGAACACATTGAAAAATTATAAATTGTGTACAATAATTATTAATGAATACAATACAAAAAATAAATATATATATATATCTTCAAACTTCAAAATGGGAAAGATATTAAATAATATATCGTGTTGTTTTTATAAGTTGTTCATGTTCCCATTTAGTTATCATTTCAAAGTTCGTGTTTCTGTTCGCGTGCTTTTATTTATAAATTAACATAAAATTATATTTACCATCACCGTTTTATTTGTTCTATTTCAAACTGACAAAACTTTTAAATAAGCTTTTAAACTAGACTTGTCTGACTTTTATGGAAGTTTAATTTATTGTTTATATGAAGTGACTCGATGCGTATTGCCTGCATCCGGGTGTTTTAATAACTACATAAGTAAAGTTTGTTTCCGTCATTCACAATTGAATAAAAAACGAAACTCGACGAAAAATAATATTGTACATACTCGTTTTAGTGGGAAATTTCTGTAGCACGGAATATATTATAATGATAATGAATTTTCGTTAATATTTCATCAAATATAGGTTCTGTCAGTTTAGTTGTGAGATTGATCTGTGAAGATCCATAAAAGTATTTATAGCTGTGATAAGGAACACTTATTATTAACTAGTTTTAGCTGAATGCAGGCTTCAATGGAATACGGAGGTAAATTAAATTGACTTGTTATTGAAATTACCTAACATGTTTATAAAAGCAGGCATACCTACATCTACATGTATTATTTTCTTGGTGAACATAGATACAATTTAATGTTTAGTATTTGCATAATATGAACGATAATTGGTTTTATTGAAATTTAATCTTGACGTCCGAGACGTTTTCAAGAAGTGCTTATATGAATTGTTCGGGTAAATTTTCTCATTTTTTGTCTTTAATGGTTTATCTCCGTAAATGGAGACGTTGAAATAATATTTAACCTTCATTACAGCGGATGACACGCTTAAAATCCGAGTAAAAGGAAGAGGTAAATCATTTAAATATCTTTGCACTCCTTTACTTCTATTACAGAAAAAAAACTTCCATAAATTTGTGTTTCTACGCAGCACGTCTAAAAAATGATTTAACGGTCATTTCATACGTGTAATTTACCAATCTTACGATAAAATAACCTTATTCTTTCGTCACCTTTCCACCCCAAAGCACCTATCAGCAATTACAACAAATTATGCGGTAGGAATTTGGCCCTACGCTACTACCCCATATACCGAATGTCCCGACCGCGGGATGCCGCCGCGGGCTGTAGGAACGGGGTGGGGTTTATGGGTGGTAGATGGTATATAAAGGCAAGTAGAAAGGGGATAGACTGGTCCGGAAGGCTACAATAAGTTTCCCAGCGGGGGGCGTCTAGGTCGATTCGTTCCACAAGATATCTATTGTTTGAAACGCATTAATTAGGTCAATGATTAATTCACTGGATCTACTTTTACCCCTCGACTGAAGAAAATGTTTAATGAAAGTCAGTAAAAATAATTGCCTGCCACGCTAATAATGTCTCGAATGGATACCACCAACTAATTCGTTATAATCCCAATCTCTTTCTTATAAAATAAACATAGAACAGATGATTAGAGGTTTTAAGTTTAAACGGATGCCTTCGTGGCAGAACCGTAATTATAACGCAGAAAGCTGTTTGTGCGTTTAGCTCGGGGGATGAAAATTCTATAGCCGTTTTCTGTCTGGATTTTCTTGGTCAACGATCAATTGGGCTCAGCTCACAGAATAATTACCAGCATGAACTACGAAGCTTCGAAAGATTAATTTATCTCACATCATATTCTCTTCTGACTCTTGACATGGTCCTACTCACGTATTTGATTCACTTGATCGTGCCATGTCTTCCCATAATAAAAACTTGCTTATTTCGCCAGGAACCCTTTTTACGATATATTTTTAGTTGACGAAGCAAAGAAATATCGGTGAAATATTTCATTCGCGTGAATATTTTCGTCGAGTCCCTTTTTCTCGGATAGAGCTTTATTGCAGGCAGGTAGAAGTTGCGGAATGATTGGTATGATGGCTGCTATTGATTGCGGCGTGCTCCACGTGGCCACGCGTCACGTGCGTGTCACCCTGTGACGTCACTACCAGGGAAGGGATAGAGCAGTGCAAGCACGAGCTTCCATTTCCCGTTACCATGCGCGAACATCTTCAAAATAATGGAAGATCGCGTGCGGTCGCCGATAGCCAGATATTGAACATAATACGGAACCGATTATGCATAACGTCCTACAAATTATTATTATTTGTTTTAAAAGGAAAAGCTTCGCCGAAATTGTATTGCTATCTAGGTTCGTTCTTAAATTATTATTTCATTCCAAATTTATCCAATTCTTGTTTATCAGTCCTTGTTTTTCTGTATTAAAACTTTTACCTACGTTATTTATATACTCTTACTTGGTTACAAAACTTTCCTCCTACATTGCTTTGTGAAGCTTTTTATGTCAGAGGGCTCTACTTTCATACTCATACCAAGATATTTTCATGAAATGATTGCAGTGACCGCTTTTTTATAAGAATCCTGTTATTTTCTATAATTTATGTCGTATTTTTATGACAAAATTTAAAGAATTAAATAACGTAAATGTTGTATTGACTCATTAATATTATTGGGGGGGTTTTTTGAAGTTTGAAAATATGTTTCACAAAATGAAAAGATTTTTCTGTTTAAAAATGGCTTTGAACGCCGAAACAGATGTAATAATAATAACAAACTAAAATGCTCGCGGAACTTAATAATAAGAATAATAAATTATATTTACTTACCATTTTTAAAATGGAGTTCTACGAATTAAAAATGGCTTTGAACGCCGAAACAGATGTAATAATAATAACAAACTAAAATGCTCGCGGAACTTAATAATAAGAATAATAAATTATATTTACTTACCATTTTTAAAATGGAGTTCTACGAATTAAACACAACGACAATTTATACATTATTGTGGGTAATTAATCTATTCTTAACTTTGAAAACTAGTAATCCTTACTAGAAATTTATAATTTCACACCATCACCTTAAGCTAAAATTCCAGAAAAAAATGCTTTGGAGATTTCGTGGCATCGGTAATTACTGTTCGAGGGTTGTCATTTTTATTTCTTCGGCACAATAATTTTCTGCCGTAGTAGTTAATATGTACTATAAAACGTGAGACGTGCATGAAAAGAGACAATCTTTGTAAGAAACTAGCTAAATGTGGACAATGGGGTAATATTATATTCCAAGAACAACAAGTTTCTGCCGTCAAAAAACTAGGTTGAAAATTGCATCGTTTGAATGCAAATCGATTAATTACAATCCCGGCTGCATAGTTTGTTTGGACAGGCTGATTTCCCAATGGCGTGACGTCTGATTTGACTTTGATGAACATTTCGATTTACAAAGTTTCCGCGTGTCTAACCGATGCCACAGAGGAGTATTTTACCTCGAAAGTTGGCCAAAACTATTGAGTGAGTTTGTCGAGTCGATTCGTAATAAAGGGTACTTCAGAGGCATGATTTTATATATCTATACTAATCTATACTAACACACGTTAAACTAAACAAAAAAAACTTATAATGAAATTGTGAATAAAAAAACCTCTGAATGCACTACTTTTGCAACCACACACAAAATAAAATGTGTAGGTTATCAAAAAAAGACAATCATTTTTTGAAAATTAACTTTTTGTGCGTAAGTGGTGGTATACGAAATGACACACACAAGCGCATAATGTTTTTTCAACTTTATCAGGAATAAGTTTAAGTTACCATTAAAATTATAAATTAACCCGACATAACCTACATACTTAAATGCTTGTAATGCTTATGAACAAAATAAATCGACTACAATATTAAAATCAAGGTACCTTCTACCAATATATCCATAATGATTTTTATGTAACTCCGCTGATCACAAACTCAAAACGTGAATGTAAAAAAGTATAATCGGCGAGTACAGATAAAGGCGATTCACACGAAGACTGGGTTAAGCCTGATTTCCGGTAAGATAGTTATGGTAAAAGGGGCATTATTAAGTGTTTGGGATATTAATAAATAAAGTTTAATTTTAAAAATTTTCGACTTTTGGTCAACTTTCTTCATAGGGATGCTCGTCTGTGCGACGCCTCCTGGAACCTGGAACGTTCTCATCCCAATCTAATATTGTGTAACATGAACATGATGCAGTTACATATTATATGCACCACGTAGTGTATATATTTATGCTTGAAACTTCACCCAATATACGATTACGTGATTAAATTACACAAGAGGAAATTACACTGCGACAATTACACAAGGAAGAATTGTACACTGAGTTAATTCCACAGGATCTGGAACATATAAGATACATTTAAAAATTCAAATGTTTTTTTGAATGATAAGTTAAAAAAATTTAGGGTAAATTTAATATTTGTAAAATACAAAAACCTAACTTAACCTAACAATTGCTTTCTAAAATGTATTTCTATAAATGGAGTCGGTAAAACATTATTTATAAGTTTGTATTATTATTCACAAAATATTATTATATATAAAATATATAAAGTAGCATCAATTTGTACCCCACTAATTGACAACTAAAATTAAATATTGACAAATGTGATATTTTGAATGACTAATCTTTTTCGTGCGTAATTTTGTCATTGTTTAATAATTTATTCCATGTGCAGTTTTCTCCTGGCACAATTTTCTCCGTGTAATAATAATATCATACCCTAGTTATGTAATATCCTCCGGTGTAATTTCATCCTAAAACCCAAATACCTACATAATAGATGTGGAGATAATCTCTCTGTACAGTGTACTGTATCTAGAAATATAGAAAGTTAGAATCTATGACAATACTTTATATAAGTCGCCGAAGCTCTCAAATCAACAAGATATAAAAGCATGGAACTCAAATATGAACAAGGCACTTAAAAGCTTAGCTCTACATTCTGCATTGAGCACTTTCTGCATAATTCATGAGATTAAATCGACGATCTTATACGTGGTTGAGAAGTTGTGAGAGGTTTATCATTCATACGTAATTTTGGTTGCACTTGGGTTGAAATATCACACATGGTTGGGATATTTCAGAGCTTTTTCATTAATAAAGTTGTTTCAACATTTTGGGATTTGATGACAATTGATTGGGATATTTTCAGACCTCATTTCTATCACACATCAGCCGATTGGAATTTGATGACACTTAGTTGGAATATTAACAAAGCTTTTTAGTTTATTCAGAAGTTTCGTTCGCCATGGATTTGATTTGATAACACTGGGTTCGGATATTCTCTGAGTTCCTATATTTAGTTTTTTCAAAAGTTTTATTCGCTAGGGATTTGATTTGTTTGCCCTTGGTTGTAATATTTTCAGATATTTTTTTAGTTTTTCCAGAAGTTTCGTTCTCAGGGTATGGGTTGGAATATTTTCCAAGCTTATTTCTATCATATAGTAGTTTCAGTGTATTGGGATTTGATGACACCTAGTTGAGATATCTTCAGAGTATGTTTTAGTTTATTTAAAAGTTTTAGATTTAATGACACTTGGTTGGGATGTTTCCAGAGCTTTTTTCTATCACACAACAGTTTCCGTCGTTTGAGTTTTGATGAAACTTGTTTCGGATAATTTCAATGTTTTTATCGTTAACAATGTATTAATACCAGTCTGTTTTTTGCAATTAAGTTTTGTGTCGAGCGATTATTACTTTCCTAAGTTTATTTGGCAAATTAATTGATTAGGTAGAATCACAATAGGTAGATAGGTACTTGTTTCTACGTGCAAGAATGTCATTCATCATAATAATAATTTTACGATTTCAAACGTCCGATCGTTAAAAACTTCACATTGTTTGTATTCATAGTTCTTGGAAAATTAATAAAAATGAACGGTGATTCAACACATGACTGATTTTGTAAGCATTTTCCAGTTTTTATTACGGCTATTTAAAAAAACGCTTTCTGACAGAAAAATAGAATAGGCAAGAGGTGAAAATAGTTCAAATCGATAGTTATTTGGCTATGTTTTGAACATTTTGTATTACTAAAAATCTCAGGCAATATAAAATTAATGGCGCCGGTCAATGTCAATATTGCTCTAACGATGATGTCACGCGTGTAGTATGAATAACTTATGTTAATCTAGTATTACTGTGGTAATGCTTTTAATGACGTGTTATTCAACAAGGTGCTAGATTGGTCTCGGTTTTTCTATAAAATCTTTCATTGAAAACCGTTGAAGGATCTCTGAGAGTTGAATGCCATTTAGAATATTATCGCATGGGCGTGCCTGAACTTCGTGCAGACAGCCGACTTATGCCTGATTTAATTGGCGCTGTATTATACTGCCTACCAAAGTATGAAAAAATACATTAAAGATATTCTGACAAACTAAATAAAATAAAAAAATTATTAGCATTTTGTTGCTAGATAATATTGTGCACTCAGATCATAGAATGATCTGAGATTGTGCAGGACAATATCGAAGACCTAACGCACGTACGAGTAAGTGCAATTTGAAAATTAAGGTTTCAGAAAAGGTTAAAAGAACATACTCCAGGTTTATTAAAATATTTAAAGCAACAAAATTAATGTCAATTTTCGCTTTATGGATTTTAAATTAAAAGTAGTGTAAATTCCTCACGAAATATCTATTTATTTACAAAATAAATAATCTTGGGAAATGCGTTGTAAAACGCGTAATTGTGTTTACTTAAAACTGCACATATGTGCGGCCATCGATATATTGAACAATTAAATTATTATAGGATTGATAATCAACAAACAGTATCTAAAACAAAAAACAGTAATCGCCATAGCTGATCAGCAAATTCACTCTTAGACTATAGATATAAATTAAAAGTAACCCTAAAAATATGACTAAGTCAAATTCATCGTCTGATAGTCTTTAAGGAATGCAAATAACATTCAAACTTCATTTATGTATCGCCTGCTTAATTAGCATTAGGTATAGGTAATAAAAAAAAGATTTTTAACTAATGTTTTATTCGTAAAGTCAAACAGAGTCTAAACCAGGAACAACACTTTTGAAGTAGGTACTTAAACATTTTGTTTATAAATGTAATTGCTTATTGTTCGTGTTTATTACACGGGATGCATGTACTACTTAGCTAAGGTTATTAAAAAAATGAAGGTCGCACTTTTACCAAGCACAACTCACATGGGAGTGTCCGTATTTAGCAGGAAGTCCTTTTATAAAGCTCTACGTGGGTGACATGCACTCTTTTTGTGAAGCTATAATTTACATAATTATCTAGGAACAGAATTTCACGAGAGTTGAATTAATTAGACACAGATGTTAAGGCGAGCGTAAAATCTATACACACTAAATTAAGCTAACAGTCCACAATGGAGTGCTGATACCAACCCTGGTGTATGGCAGTGAGGCATGGAACTGGCAGAGAAAGGACGAAAGTAGACTGAATGCTGTAAAAATATACTTGGAAATAAATTAACCTCTGATATAGATATATTTAATATAAGTTTACCCATGTTTAAAATATACGTGAATGATATTTTTATGTTGCAACAATTATAAGAGCATCGCATAAGAGCTATTGTTTAATTATTATTTTTTTATATATATTATCTTTGTACTCATCTACAATCCAAAAACTTGTTCCTCTTTTTTCTTTCTATGTATCATATACTATATTATGTATTATGCAATTTTTTTTTCACAATGTCATCCACTCATATTATATTATATTATGCACTTGTATATTATGTATCATGTAGATCAGGCTATTATTATTTTTATTAAAAAAAGTAGTATCTACAAATTAAAAACCTTTCCCTTTATAACTTCTCTGTGTCATGCACTTATACATTATTATACATACATATATATTATAAATATGTTATTTTTTTAAAGTTCTGTCCACATAATCATTTTAATGTTAAAATATGTAAAAGCCCCTTGGGGTGTTAATAAATAAACAAATAAAAATGAGATCTCTGAGACAGTGTGTGGTAAAACCATGTATGATCGTATGAAAAATGTTGGAATTCGTAAAGAATCCAAGGCTGATGTAAGCGTCGTGTGCAAGATCAAGAAAGGGACGCTTAGATGGTTTGGGCATGTAGAGCGAATGAACGAAGAGAGGAGTGTAAGGAGAATATATGACGCGAATGTGAATGGAAGAAGAAGCCGGGGACGTCTGAGGAAGACATGGCACGATCAAGTGAATTAAATACTTGAGTCGGGCCATGTCAGAAGTCGGAATAACAGAAGAGAATGTATGAGACGTTGTATGAATGTGAATGAAGCAAAAAGTGTATACCAAGAAACGGCGTGATAGTTAGTTAGTTAGCTAAATTAAGTAAATGCCATAAACAAAAGTTTTATCGTTTGAAAATTGCAATTTGATCATCTTCTAAAGCTTTGTTACGTTTAGTTATTTATAATAGTTATTATTGAAAAAATAAATGTTATTTTTACAAGTTAGTTGAACTATGTTCACCTGCAGGCCATCACAAAGAACTTTTTTCATGATGCTTTTTTTTTTCTTCCCTCTCAAAAATTAATATTTCGGGCAAATCATAAATAATGTATTATTTTAATTTGTTACAGATGAGCAAGAACGCGTACAAAAGAAAACTTTCGTAAATTGGATCAACTCCCATCTCTCTAAGGTAGGTGGTACTCAAATAATATCATATTATTACTAAAGTTTTCACTTTCGAAACAATACTTCTGCAAAAAATATTGTCTTCAAGAGAAAATACTTGAATTTTCCGACAGCACAAAAATACATCAAACAGTGTATTTTGCAGACTTTTGTGATTACCTTCGTTTGCCGCCATAAAAAAATATTTTTGTGGTTCTATGAAATCTTTCAAACAGATAAACAATAAATGAATTAAAACATTTACTTTGTATTCACCACTTTATTAATATACAGATATCTACATGTTTCGAAAGCGATGCTTTCTTCATCAAGAATAAATAGAATGCTAAAAATAATAATGTCAATTATAGACAAATGATAAAAATTAGAACACAATAATTCCAAATTCTCCCTCCCCTTTGTAAGAAGAAAAGTAATTTTTTTCTAAAAATATACCTCTCTTGTAATTTATTCATTCGTATATTATATTAAATGTCTTCGATACGTAATGTGTTGCATTGGCAAGGCGATATTATTCAAATGTATTTTTGTACCTTTCAGCGAGTTCCACCGCTAAGAGTAGATGACCTGATCCATGATCTGAGAGATGGCACACGACTTCTCGCTTTATTGGAAATCCTGTCTGGAGAGAAACTGGTAAATATTTCTTACTTTCATACTGTCATTTATATTGCACTAAAGGAATTTATTTTACCTTTACCTACAGACCGGTCGGTGGCTGGGTTGGCATCGCGTCTGGTTCGCGAGTTCAACTCCTCTGCCGGCTAAGTCCTGCGTCACGACACAAGCAACATCTTTCGCTTACTGCGATGGTAGTAGGCGATTTTAAAATATTGTCAGGCTATTCGTAACCCGGGAATATACTATAATAATACTATGACAGCATTGGAAAATGCCAAATATTCATAAAAATTAAATAAATAATAACATTGGGAAAACAAATAATCACGAATTATTAAGTCCTACATATTCGGCATCGAATGATATTTGTATTAGGTAGGTAGGTATAAATTAACACATGTATGAATCGACACACCTTTTAAAAGTGGTATAAAATCATTAAAAGTAAGAACAAAAAAAGTAGTCCGAGAATCTAATCTCACCTAACCGAAGTAATAATGATTTTTTGTTTATTAAATAAAAATAAACGATTAATTAGATTAGGTGAGACTGGATTTTCAGGCTAGTTTCTTTTCGTTATTTTAATGACTTTATATAACTTTTAAAAAGTATGCCGATTCATACGTGTGTTGATTTATCATAGAATTCCACGACATAATTATTGATGAGTATGCAAATAAATACGGAATGCGCAGAAAAATAAACAAGACAAAAAATGTCGATGTCAACAAGTGTCAAGTTTGTCAGTTTTCAATGACGAAAACTGCACTTCGCGGATCCAAATTTATTATTTTTACTCGCTTGAGACTTCCGTGGCACAAAATGAATACAAAATATAAATATAATGAGTAAATATCCAGAGGACTACCTCACTTTTTTTTCCCAAACTATAGACCTGTATTATGTATATAATACAATATATTAATTACACATAAAATAGGTTTTTAGGTTCTTAGTTTAGGTTTAGTAAAGTTTTACAATTTAAACTCGTTTTTGTGTAAGTTTTTTTTAACCCAAACTAAGAACCTAATAGCCTATTTTAAATATAATACAGTGTATTAATTATATATACATATAGGTTCTCAGGTCCTTAGTTTGGGTTTAAAGAGAAAAAAAACAAAATACTAACCTAAAAATTCCACAAAAAAACCTAAATTTACAAAGCTATGAATTTATACATATTAGTTTGCATCTCTGCCGACGTAAATAGTTGTTGTTTTGTTGTAATTCAGTCAAAAAGAAGTGTTATTCCAATAATCTATGCGGAAAGAACGAATCTGAATTGTAAATATTTACTTTAGGTTTTTAAAAACTAACCTAAAAACCATACAAAAATTAACTTACCGGGAATTACTGAATTAAAATGGATTATTTTTATTCCACGTGACTGAAATAGTTGTTACTCATTGTAATTAAAGTGATTTTATTTTAAAAAATGATTTGTGCATATATTAAGAATGAGGTAGTCCTCTGAATATTTACCATATACTGCTTCTGTCGAGAAAATTGAAAGCTTCAGGTAAAAATTGCAGCTAAAGTTAATTGTTTCTGAAAACTTTACCGAGTGTGAAATTTTTGTCACTGAAATAATATCCTATTTGGACATAGTATAGATCTGATAATGGAATCACTGCTATGGTTATAATCACTCCGTGGAGTTGTACGAGCGTGTAATCCAATTTTAATAAGCTTCAAGAAATGCTTGTTTATTTACACTAACACTGACCTACACCACCCGACTCAAATTACTACAAATAAGTGCAAAATGACACCTACCCCAAAAACACTCACCTGATTTGGACAGCATATGATCACTTCTATGCCCCCTAAATATACGTACAATCTACTAGCAACTACAAGTACAAAAGGCTAACGTGGAGCTGAAAAATATTTAAAAACGAAACATCAATGGATATTATTCGTTAATGGCATAAATTAAAACTGAAAACATTGTCCTCTTTTATATTGAATCTGATGTATTATTTGTAAGTATAGAATATTATTGTTATGGAGGCGATCTGCGGTGCTACATGCCATTTCCTAGATAGCAGGTCAGTCCCTTTAAGTTCACCAGGGTTGTCATTGGGTATTTGGTGATATCTCCTGGTTCCATAACATAGTTTCCCAGGAATCTGAGTCTTCTTCCCATCGAGGCGGAGCATTGGTACCATAGATGAATCGATGTTTCCGCATCCTCTTCACTTTTCCTACAACTATTACCTTTCACTCCCGACAGCTGCTCGTAACTCCTGCTTCCTACTAGCTCTCTAAGTGGGTTTCTATAGATTTTTTTGTTGACCTTTGTTTCTATCACACAATGCGTTTGTTTCTATAATGCGATGTGTTTGTTTCTATCACGTGATGCGTTTGTTTCTATCACCCTACGTATTTGTTTGCATTCTAGCCCATGGAGAGGGGCAGGGTCCTCCGCAGGCCGCACTTCCTCAGTAACGCCAACACGGCGCTTCGCTTCCTGGCCAGCAAGAGGATCAAGCTGGTCAACATCAACCCCGCAGACCTGGTGGACGGGAGACCGCCGGTCGTGCTGGGCCTCATTTGGACCATCATTCTCTACTTTCAGGTAATATACGCTCACAGATACATAACACACACATACAGTGTATCGTGCAAATGCTATAGGATGACAATACAACTACGGACCAACCAGGTCAACAGAAAGATTGCTTCTTGGTTTGGTACTTGCAATGTATTTTTAAGACGATTACAAGCTGATCTAAACGAGCCCTATGTAGATTATTCTATCACCACATTTGTTATTTTCAGAAATCTTAAAATTTTTTTTTGTAGATTTGTCGTAAATATACATTATACAGAATTACTTTTATTTTCATTCTGTACTAGTACTAATGGGCCTTCCACATGACTGGTTTGCCCGACACTAACTAAAGCCACCACGTCGAAAGGTTCAAACCTCCAGTCGTCCTTTCCTAAAGTTGGTAGGCTTAACTTTAGGAAAGGACGACCAGATGATAGAACCTTTCGACGCGGTGGCTTTAGTTAGTATCAGGCAAACCAGTCTTTTGGAAGGCCTATTACTACCCATCATTGCACGAGTTCCAATAGTCTTTTTTTTATTATTGAACAATTGAAAAATATGGAAGAAACAATAAGGCACCTTGTCTTATCTATTGACAGATTAATGGCTATTTCAAAACTCATAGCTTCTGATAAAAATGATATTGCAATCTGAAAATAGTTATGTTGACCTAGAAATTTATGACAGAAAAGGTCTGCAATTATGGTATGTGTGAATTCACCGTTGGCGAGTTTTTAGTGAGGCACTCAAACAGGTTTTCTGCTGAATTATTCATTGAAGATCTACGACAAATCGAACTTTCATGTAAGCTCTTGTAAAGTGACAGAATTGCACATAGGGTACTTTACATAGGACTCGTCGATCTCATCTTCAGAAGATAAGCTCCCTTTTTTTAAGTTTGCACCATTCAAAACCTCGTCTTACATAACTTGACATAACATTTGTGAATGATTTAGTTTCTACGATGAAACATTATGTTTACCTGACCTAAAAATAATGTAATCTTTGATCAAATTCGTAATGGTTTATTGCATGAACTACCAAATTTGTTAGTTCATGCTCTCTCCTCTAGTATTGGTTAATGTAATATATTTTAAGATGCACCAAGATAAAACAGATTCTTTATTGTCACCTTATAGTATTTGGTACCGGGTAGTTGGTAAATCTGTGCTGCCATCAGAAGAAATGTATTCAGATAAAAGTAGACACAAATTGCTTACTTCATGTTAATATTTGTATCAGTGGCGTGCATTGCCTTATGACCAAAGGTAGGCGGTGCATAGTTTTTCAAGTTCGGGTATGAACTGTGCATTGAATGTTTGAAAATGGTCATTTCATTATCATCTTTAATTGATTGTTGAGGCCAAGTGAATAAAGGAGCATGCAAGTTCATTACCAAATTCATGGAAACAATATGTTTTTACTTGAAATTCGTCATATTTTTCATTACCTGTTAATTTATTTTTAAGGTTCATTTTTTTGGGGTAGGCACAGCTTTTCAGCCTTTATGGACTGCACGCCACTGATTTGTATGTGTAGCTTCTTTCCTTTCGCTCACAGGAAACTTTAGATTATATTATTCTTTTAAATTATGTTAAAAAAAAACTCCGTCGCAAAATAAAAACCAGGGATTGCATGGGTTTGAATCCCATTGAATGCATTGCTTCTATGCCTGAAAGTTTCGATTCATGAAACATTTTTTTTAATTATCTCTCTAATAATTCCTCTTCAATCTTTCAATCAATACTTTGCTAAATAAATCTTACCAAAAACTTTGCAAAATTTATTATTATGTCTCATTGTCGTTCTGTTCATAAGAACTTTGTAATAATGATTTCAGTAGACATTTTACCTAGTTTGTATATAATATGTAATAGCACACCCAGAGTTGAGTTTAATTGTACTCATTAGCTTTGTATGGTTGGAATTTTTACAATTATCATGATTATTGTTATAAATACCATATAATTACTTATTTATTTGCACTCTTGCACTTTGTAAGTACTTAATCTGCCTTTTTATGCAAGCTTCGATCGGTAAATGGAAATTGTAACTTCAGAAACAGATCGAGGTTAGTTGGATCACACATATATATACATTTTACTCTATATATTTATTATATTTCAATAGTGTAAGATTCCACGTTGTTTCATAATAATAATAATTCTAAAACATTTGTAATATACACTATGTAAAGTAGATGATTTCAAAAGTTTCATTGACAACTTTTTCTTATCTTTGAATTTGAATTCATGTGTCCGAAGATAATCAGTAGCAAAATTTGCAAATACAAAGGTATTATGATGTGTAATCTTAGTAACCTTTCAGTTATTTATGGTTGTATACAAGTAACTTACCTGTACATTGTCCACAGTGTATTTTATTAATATATATTTTTAAATATTTTTCTCCCATTCCAGTATTAAATTTGTTTATTTTCTATTAATTTTATTAATTACAAATATTTATCTGAGCTATGTTCCTTCAATTCTCTGTCACATTGTATTTTTTTAAGCTTAGAGATAATCTAAACATTAAAAATATTTTATTATAACTAAAATTAATTATACAAGTTTATGAGATGATTATTAATAAAATCTTACGATGATGTGTCCAGATTGAGGAGAATAGTCGAGCTTTGGAGTACTTGGGTGATTTGGGAGGATCACAAAGTTCTCTGGAGACCAGCTCCTCAGCAGGGGGAGGCCAGGAGAGATGGAAAATGGGAGCGAGGAAGACGCTCCTTCAATGGGTTGCTAACGCGCTGCCAAAGTTAGTAGTTTTCTTAAATTCCTTTAAATTGGAAGATATTGTTATGTAGGTACTTAAAATATAGTGTTGAATAAATGTTACTCTAATTCTTGTTTTACATATTCTTTTTTTCAAACTATTGAAGTAATTGTGTTATTTTCATTCACTTGTAAAATCATTAACATCGATGCTGGCAGTCTTACTGAGGAAAAAAAACAACCTTCTTATTCGACAGTTCCAATGCAATATCTTGAAAGTATAGAATCTCACATTAATTAAAAAAAAATTGTTAACTAATGGACCATTTTCTATCAGGGATTCTGAAGTGGAAGTATCCGACTTTGGTGCGAGTTGGCGTGATGGTATTGCCTTTTTGGCTATCATAGATGCCATCAAGGCCAACCTCATCAACTCTGCCGCAATGAAGCGTGCCTCCAACAAGCAGCGTCTGGAGACGGCCTTCAGTCTCGCGGAGAGCGAGCTGGGCATCGCCCGCCTACTGGACGCTGAGGACGTGGATGTAGAGAGACCTGATGAAAGGTCCATCATGACTTATGTTGCGCAGTTCCTGCATAAATACCCAGAGCCAAAGGTACGCTAGTGCCGGGGTTTTACACATTTGTTTGTATATGTATATATTAGTTATGCTAAGCTTACTAGCTTTGAAGGTTGAGGATACTTCTCTGGTGATTGAACATAATTACACATTGTGTTTGTTTGATTTTAATCATTTTCTCTCTTTCCAGACTACTGGACCTGATGCGGTGGCTGCTATTCAAGGAGAATACAATGATTTAATAGACTGGTTATTTAAGAAAATACAATATTTGGAACACCAAGAAGAGACAAACTCGTTATCGAGAAATTACTCCGATTTCCTTAACTTTAAATCGGAAGTGGATGTGAAGGAAATAATTTATAACAAACTTAGAACCCTAGTCAATTCCCAAAGCATGATTTCAATCACTTTGGACTCGTGGAAGGAAATCCAGCAACTCTGGATGAAATTAGAATACTTGATGAGGAGATGGTTGTGGATGCTAGACTCTAAACTGCCGCCAGACTTCGGCCCCATCGGAGAATGGATGGCCAAGGCGGAGTATTTGATTTATTTCGACGACTTACCATCGACACTGGATGAGAAAACAGCCGCCATCATCAGCAAGAAACTTGAAGAACACAATACATTCTTCGCCGATCTTCCCGCTGTTATTGAACGTTTTGAAAATGCTAAACATTCACCCTCGGCTCTTCAAGTTCCCGGAGACCAGCTGCACAATATGGAAATGAGACTGAGAGTCTTACCTTCTAAAGCAACCGAACGTTGCGCAAGGCTCAAGTTTTTAGAACACAAATGCTGCCTCGTAGCATTCTTAAACCTGACAGAGATCAAACTGAGAGGCTGGACTGTGAAATATGGACGCCT
Organism: Halesus radiatus; assembly: GCA_022606495.2. Classification (NCBI taxonomy): domain Eukaryota; kingdom Metazoa; phylum Arthropoda; class Insecta; order Trichoptera; family Limnephilidae; genus Halesus; species Halesus radiatus. The sequence goes on from JAHDVE020010369.1 coordinate 130,794, forward strand.
CCCAGAGGTTGAGAAATTCTTAGAAGAGTATCAGAATTTCGTGTCAAGAAACAAAATTTTCCACGAATTTAATAAAGCCTTTGTTGACATACAACAAGTAATCGAAGAATATAGAAGAACGTGTAATATTGACACGAAGGAAAACGCCGAAATTGATAGGTTTATGAGAGAAGTGGCTGATAAGTGGAAGAACATCTCCATGGAGCTACGCTGCGTACAGAGCATGCTAGAAGAAGCCGTGACCTACTGGCAGCGGTGGATTCCCTTAGCTGATGAGTTCGAAGGATGGTTGAGTAAAGCTAACACCATGGTCAATGCGGAGGAAGATCAAAGGATGGAGTTCTTCCAAGACATAAGTTTGTGGAAGGATAAGCACCAGTTGCTGACTGACACTGTTAGCTTCTTAGTGGCAACTTGTGAAGATTCCGTTGCCATGGAATTGAAGAACAGGTACACAATCATGACATCCCAATGGGAACGATTATTCCCAGACGTTAAGCATTACATGCACGCTGGAGATATTTTGAGATACAGGAAAGACTATAAAGCTGGAATCGAATCCTTGAGTAATTGGTTACGAAATGCTGAAGCCGTATTAGATTCTACGCCTTTAGCTTCCACTGATAAAATTAAACAGTATGGAGACCAATTAGTTAAGTTGCAAAGTGAAGTAGAGAGTGTTGAAGAACTCTTTAAAAATATCAGTAAATCCTTTCAAAATATGTTGACTGAGCTGCCTCGCGATGAGGTAGACAAGATTATGAACACCCTGAAGAAGGAAAAGGAAGCCTTGGTTAAAGTGAGGGCTTTGATTCCTGTAAAACTTCACCTTTACCATCAACTATTAGTCCAACAAGAATCCTTGGAATCAGGGCAAAGAGAAATTAATGCCTGGCTCGATAAAGCTGACCACTTATTGTCCCAAATTACATACACCGGTGGCAAGGAAACACTTCTGAAGGAATTGGACGCCTACAAGTCATTCTTCTCAAGAACAATGTACTACAAGTCCATGCTGGAAAGCAAGAACAAGGTTTTCCAAAACATAATTAAGTCAGTCGATCAGGACAAATCCATTGATACATCGGAGAGTGTCCAAACAATGAGAGAACTGAACGAGAGGTTTGCTCGAGTAACGCAGCAAGCCCATCAGTGTGACCTCAGGCTCCAAGAAGCCAGCAGGTGCATGACCAACTTCTCCGATTGTGTCAGGGCTATGATGGAATGGTTGAACCAAGCCGACATGTTGATTTCTGATAAACACAACATAGAAACCAAACAATCTGTGGAGCATCACAAAAACTTTTTCACCAAAGTCAATGACCGCCTGTTGCACGACTTGATTCAAACTGGAAATGATTTGATTAAATGCATTCCAATTGAAGAACAACATGAAGTAAGAGAGACTGTGGAGAAACTCCAGGCAAAGTGGCATGAAGTTCTAAGCTTTGCACCCCTCCATTTAGTGAGGTTGGAATTCAGATTAGACGAGACAGTTTTCCAGCAGTACCTGAAGGATATTGAAAAGGAAATCAACTTTGAACAACAAGTAAGAACATTTCTATTTGAACTATATCACATGCATACCTATTATACAATTAATATAATATACCAATGAATAGTGCAAAAAATATATACATGATGCAAAATTAGTATATATATATGTATGTAATTCATTTTTTCTAGGCGTACAATCAAAATGATAATGTGGACGCAATCCTGTCTCGAAACGAAGATTACTTCAAGAATGAAGGCAGAGTATTACAAATTGAGACATGTCTGCAAAACCTGCGCAAAATAACAATGAGCTACTCTCAGCTGAATGCCAATGACGGAGTCCTCGACCAGGAGCTCAGGAGGTGTGAGGATCAGTGGGAGCTGACAGCCCAGCGAGTCGAAGGACTGAGGCAGCAACTGCAGCAGATCCCCGCCAAGTGGGACAGCTACCACCAGAAGTTTGAGCAGATGGAGTTCTGGATGGACCATGTAGACGAGACCATGGGCAACATCGTCAAAGAAGTTAACTCTGCTGAAGAGTTTGAGAAGCAAAAGGCAGTGTTCCAGGTTTGTCTCGCTTTTAAATCTTTCAACTATCGAATAATGTTGTTCATTCTTATTTTAGTTACACATGTTTTGAGGTTCTTCTCCATAAGTATAATAATTTTGTAACAATGATGTTTTGAATTTTCATGCTGGAATCAAAGCTGAAAATTTTAATGGTAATAAACTGTATATTTTTAAGAATGTAAACAATATTTTTGTATCGCCTAGTTATTATTATGTATGTATTTGCTTTTGTATTTTACTGGGAATGGAATTTTTATGTTTACTTAGCCAAGAATATTTTCGTAATTTGAAAAACTTAATCATATAATTTATTGGATTGCCAATGTTTTTACAGCAAATATGCCGTGAAGCTGATGTAAAGCGAGAGGACATGAAGTGGCTCGTACAGACCCTGGACATGCTCTCTTCGCATTGCCCTGAACAAGAGGCCTTCCAAGAACAAACCAAATTAGAAAACCTGATTTCCAGGTATAAGAACTTAATACCTACCATCGAAATCACAATGGTCAAAACTGAATCCTTCTCAAGATGTTATACATACAGACGTGAAGTACACGAGGTCATCTGTATATTAGAACATGTCAAAGAACAATTTATCAAGGAAGAGCAACCGAGATCATTGCAGAATGTTGAAAAGATGATTTTACAACAGCAATCTGCCGTTTCTCAGCTTGATCAGCACAGGCCCATTGTCATGTCTATTCTCCAGAAGGGAAAAGACCTCATGAAAGACAGCAATACTCCAGCATTTGTGCAGCATGAAGTTCACACCTTGGAAACTGGCTGGAATGATGCGTACGGCATGACTACTGATAGATTACAGAAATTAAGAGGAGCTCAGAAAGTTTGGTCTAACTATGAAGATCAGAAGGAAGAAATTCTTACTGAACTCACTAATGTGAAGAAACAGTTGGCCCTGCCTTCACAGGAAGATGTTTACAATCTGGAGAGACAATTGCAAACCAGATATGTTATTGATGAATCATTGAAAGCAGCCAAAGATGATAAAATCAACAAGCTCAGGGCCATTTGCACTGAGTTGTGCACCATTGCCAATGTCGAGCAGCAGCCTTTATTACAAAAAGAGGTGCGTGATATTGAAACCAAGCTCTCTGCTACAATTGAAAATGTTGATCAAAACGTAAAAGACCTAGAGAAATACAATAAACAGTGGAAGGAAATAAACAGTAAGTTAGAGAACATGAAGATATGGACACAGAAGACAGGTCCTTATCTAGTTTCACAAATTCAATCAGAATCTATAACTCCCGAAGAACGGGTGCAAAAATCAACATCACTTCAGCAAATAGTGCAGGAAAGGATGATGATCATAAATGAACTTGCCAACGAAGCTGCGCAGATAGAGAAAGAAACTAACTCACTCGATGCAAGCAGACTAAAGGCTGAAATTATTGAACTAGAAAAGATCATTATCGGTTTGCAGAAATCGACTGACAGCCAATCTAGAGCAACTCAACAAGATCTTGTTAAATGGCAGAAATATAAGGCTGAAATATCTGAAATCAAGCCATGGTTAGAGAAGTCTGAAATGAAGGTTGCCACCGGCATGTCTAAGCCTTCTACGTTGCAAGAAGCTGTACAGCTGCAGCAGCAGGCTAAGCTGTTTGAGAAAGAATGTGAAACACAACTAAGTAAATTACAAAACTTAGCCACCCTAAGCCATCAAATGACCAACAAGACAAGTGCCCCCGATGAGGTGGATGCTGTCCACTCCAGATGGGCTGTAGTACATGATATGGCCCAGCAATGGACCAGCAAGCTCGACAAACTAGTCAACACTTGGCAATTATTCGATGCGGAGGCCAATAAATTAGAGACATGGATATCTGGCGGTGAGAAGATTATTTCCAAGAGAACTATCAACATCAACACCCCTCAAGTGGATAAGCTAGAAAGAGAATTGACTAAACTCAAGTCATTTAATAATGAAATTTCACAGCAGCAAGCAAAAATTGTTACACTTACCCAGAATTCTGATAGCATTGGTCATGCTCTGTCACCTGAAGGTGCTACTGTTGTAAAAGCCAGAGTTGCTAACTTGAAAGAAAGAGTGAATTCCTTGGCTGATACAGTTAGACAAAAGAGTAACGATTTGTCTGATAAAATAATTGAACGCCAAGAGTTCCAAGGAAAGTTAACCGACTTTGAAAATTGGATGGATTCCTTGAAACGTAAGATTGAACTTCATGATCAAATCCATTCTGATCGGGTTGAACCTGTTTTGCAAGCCATGCACGTTTTAATGCAAGAGCATGCTGAAAAGCAGCCAGAGTTTAATTCCATTTACACTGAAGTGAAGAATATGTCACTAGACTCTACCCCTGAGGAGTCTCGCCTCTTGAATGACACATATTCTACTTTAGTCGAAAATTATCAAAAACTAGAAACATATTTGCAGCAAAATAAATCCTACCTTGAAAAGTGGACAGATTTCCTGAACTGGTATGATGATGCTAAACAACAATTATCTCATATTAAATACAGGGTCGAAGGACAAAAACAAATCCCCGAAGAATGTGAGTTGATTAAAGAAGAATTGAATATCATATCAGAGAAAATCTTAACATGGAATAATCAGGCAGCATCTATTGACAATCTTCCGCATATACCAATTAAAGATAAACAATCTGGTCGCTCTCTGACAGTAAATACTCTTTTGAGAGAATTGGAGCAAACAGTGGAAAAACTCAAATCACAAATCGTTGACAAAAAAGACCACTTAGATAAAGTAAATGCAAGGTGGAATAAGTTTAATGATTTACAGAAGTCTGTTGAAACTACCTTACAAAGTTCCAAGGTAGCTTTGACTGGCATTGCCAAACAACCAACTGCCAGTAATAAGGAGACCATTACAGAGATCCTGAAACATTTGGATAGTTTGGACCACGACCTTGAGCAGAAACAGCCCCTGCGAGGAGATCTGAGGGAAGAAGGCTTGCACTTAATGCGAGAAGACCCCAACAAAATGGCAGAAATTCAGCAATTACTTTCTGCATGTGATAACAATTGGGAACAAACCAATGGCATTCTACGAGATACAAGGAACAAGTACTCTGTACTGTCATCCACATTACAAGAACTGTTGACCTTTAAGGGAACATTTGATAGAGATGTTGATAAGGCTAATCAACTATTGGAGTCATGTACAGATACACCGAGCGGATATATTCCTGCCAACCAAGCCCTTGAAAAGTGTAAGAAATCTGCTGAGATGTTGAAGAGATCCAAAACGACTCTAGATCAAATGGAGTTGATCAAACAATCTATTTTAAAGCAAGCTGCACCGCTTGGTGGATTTGACACTACATCAATTGAAAATGAATATCTGACATCTCAAACCCGATGGGAAAAGGTCCACGATGCCGCTATTAAAAGAATACAAGATTTGGAATCCCAAACCATCATATGGAAGCAGATTGATGACAACAAAGATCAGTTACTTAATTGGTTGAGCGACACAAGTCAAGCTTTGTCCAATGCAACTGACAATTTGGAAGTTAAATTTGGGCAGTCAACATTAAATAAATACAAAGAAGAGTTACCTCTCTACACTAATATCAAGAATAACATCCAAGTCAAAATAGAGCAGTTAACCAACTTGAATAAGGGTAAACCCGTCTCAAATCTAACAAATCTGAGCACCTTGCTTGAAGATCAGTTCCATGTTCTTAAAGACTTAGCCGATAGCTTAGAATCAGCAGCTTCTACATTGGATACACATGAGAAGGAAGTCAGAGCTGATATCAAAAATGTTAGCGACACAATAAGCAAGCTTAGAGAAGAAATAATTAAATGTGACGATATGACTGGTGAAAGTACCAAGATTTTGGAAAGACTGACAAAATGCCAACAATGCAAAGAACAACTGGAAAATTCATGTGAAGATATCGACAACATTACCATGCGAGTTAATGAGCTCAATTCAAACTATCCCGGATTTGCAGAAACTATTGTGCCCAAAGAATTAGCTAGTGTACAAAAGAGGTTTGATGTGGTAACTTCTCATGCCAATAAAATTGAAGCAACATTGCTAACTTTCCTGAAGAAAATGTACACAGACAAATTTGCCATGCTCCAAAGGAATTTGAAAGCCTTGGAAGAAAAGGCAATCTGGTGTGCACCAGAATCTGGAAGTGACAAGTATAATCTAGAAGTTAAAATGGCCGCCCTTGAAGATGTCAAAAAGGGGATTGCCGATTGCAACACCAGAATTGAGCAATTGAATCAATCCTTTGATCTCCTGGAATGTGTTGAGTCTCCAGATACATTGAATGTTCTGAAAACTGAGAAATCCCAAACCATTGCTAAATTAGCACAGTTGAATAAATCCTGCGATAATATTAAAGATAAATTGCAAAAGAACATTGATCTTTGGCTGAAATATGAGCTCATGTCAGAAAATGTTTCCTCCTGGCTGAAGGACGTAGAAGGAAAAGTTAGATCTGAAACAGTCAGCTTATTGGATTTGGATTCAATTGATGAAAAAATACAAGAAATAGAAGCATTCAAAAAGGAAGTGGATGAGTATTCAACTGAAATAAATGACTTGTCCGGTTTAGGCGATGATATTGTGAATGCCAATCCCGAGTCCCGAGTCGGCCAATACGTTAGTCATTTGGTCACTCGCTACGATACCGTTGGAAGGTTTTTGTCTACTTATATTGATAAATTAAATGAACTGAAGAAGAACAAACAGCGATATTTGGATAATATTCAAGCTTTCAAACAGTGGCTCAAGGATGCTGCAGGTAAAATCGAGAAATACCAAAATTATTGCTCAAGTTCAGCTCGACCAAGCCAAGCTGAGTTGGATGAACTTAAACGCTTTGCAGAAGAAAGAGAGAAGGGACAAGCCCTACTGAATGAGGCCGTTGAAGCTGGAGAATCTCTTTTCACTGGAATAACTCCTGAAAATAGGGACGCAATCAGAAATGATTTGAGGGGGTTAAGAGATAATATGGAAGAATCCATTGACAAAGTTAATAAAGTCTGCAAAACAGTTGAAAGTATCATGATGCAACGGTCTTCATTCGATGAGACATTTGGACAAGTGGCAAGTTGGATCGCCGATAAACAACAGTCCATTGGCAGTCTGCCTCTCAGTGCAACACTCCAAGAAAAGAAGGCAGCTTTACATGTCAGCAAGAATTTACTGCAAGATATTAACTTACATAAGAGTATAGTAGAACAACTTAAGGACAAAATATCAGCTTTATCGGATGATGAAAGTAATAAGAAACTCCATGACATTCTCAACAAGTATAACAATTCAGCTGCTCAAGTAACCGAACGTATTTCTACTTGCGACAGCCACATTTCAAATCATGAGAATTATTTGCAGATTCTAGAAAATTGCAGAGATTGGCTTAATGCTCTGATTACTGAATCATCCATGATTGATGATGTGTCAGCAACAGATCGAGAAGATGTTGAAAGCAAATTAGCTACAGTTGAGAATCTGCTGCAGCAAAAGTCCGAAGGTGATAAGATTATGGCTGCTTGTGATTCACAATTGCAAGTTGTTCTTAAAGAAACAGCCAAAGAGGGTCACCCTGCATTGTTGCAAGAATTCCAAGAACAAAATGATGCCTGGGATTCATTCTTGACACATTGCACACAAAACCAATTGAAGTTGAAAAATCTTCTGAATACTTGGACTGAAAATGAACTAACACTAGACACTTTAGATGAATGGCTAAAGCAAAAGGAAAATCAAATGAGAGATCAAAGTTTGAAGAGTTCTTTAGATGCCAAGGTGGCGTACCTTAATAAGTTGAAGGGATTGGAGTCTGAAGTTGCCAGCAAGGGAGATGAAATAGCCAAGGCTGTTGAAAAAACTAGTGCCATGGAAGGTGACTCAGATATAGCTGTCCGCATTTCCAAATTGTCTACAAGATATCAGACATTGAGGAACACTGTCAAAGAAGTTATTTCTAGATACCATACATTCGTCAATGAGCATGAGCAGTTTGAAAAGGACTATAGTGACTTAGAAGAATGGTTGAAAACCAAGATGGAGGAAGTTAAAGGTGTTAATGAGATTGTAGGAGATTATGCCATGCTTCAAGATAAACAAAATAAAGCGAGAGAGTTGTCGGATTTGAAAAACAAGGAAACTCCCAAATTTGAATCCCTTCTTGATCGTGGTGAAAAATTATACAATCACACCAGTCCTGACGGAAGAGAAATTGTCAGGCAACAGCTCAGAAATATCCGAGCACTCTGGGAAAGCTTTGGAGATGTCTTGCAAGATACAAGCAATAACTTGGATCAGTGCTTGTTACAGTTCTCAGACTTTTCACTGGCCCAAGAGCAGCTGACCAAGTGGCTGAAGGATGTTGAAAAGGCAATGCAGCAACACACAGAATTGAAAGCTTCTTTACAAGAAAAGCGTGCACAACTACAAAATCATAAAATTATGCACCAAGAAATTATGTCTCATCAACAACTTGTGGAATCTGTTTGCGACAAAGCTCAACAGTTGGTTGATCAGACCCAAGATGCCTCACTTAATGTTTACCTTCAATCCATTAAACAGCTGTTCTTAAACATTGTGTCTAAATCAGAGCATCTTCAAAATAATTTGGATGATTGTGTTAAAAAACATAGCAACCTATTGAATGAGTGTAAGGATTTCAAGGATTGGCTAAATATGGAAAAAGAAAAGCTACATGAGTGTGAAGATGTGAGTGGTGAAAAATCTGATATTATTCGAAAAATAGCGACAATAGCAACACTCAAGTCTGCTGAGACTGACGGAGCTAAGAAACTTGATGCTATTCGAGAGACAAGTGTCGGAGTTAACAAGAGCACCTCACAACCTGGCATCCAAGCTATCCAGGCAGACATCGAAGGTCTTCAGAATGATCTTCGAGGATTCCTGAAAAGTCTCACCAATGCTGAAACCAAACAACAGCATACCCTCAAGCAGTGGGATAATTTCGAAAGTCAATCAGAAAAACTATTGGATTGGCTTCGTGTCGCTGAGTCTTCCCTGAGAGATCAAGTATTGCTTTCTGACTTGCCTGAAAAGAGCAATCAGTTAGAATTATATACTAAACAACGTGATGAGGTTACAAAGAAAGAAAAGGAGGTTGATGAATTTATTGACAAGTCCCATACATTACTTCAAATCAGTGGCGCTGAAAGGCTTAAACCTTTAATATCTCAAATCAGCAACCGATACCAACAACTGCATATTACTACAAAGGAGGTTATTAACCACTGGTCAAAACTTGTGGATGACCATAAGAAGTTTAATAAGGTTTATGATGAAACTTTGAGCTGGTTAACACCATTGGAAGAAAATATAAACTTCTTGAACGACCAATCAAACACAAGTCCATTGGAAGTTAAAGCTAACAAGTTGCAAGTCTTATTGCTGGAGCGCGAGAAGGGAGACCAGAAGATAGCGGTCTTAACAGCGACAGGTGAAACTTTGTTGCCTGACACTTCCGCTCAGGGCAGGGAGAAGATTAGACAAGACTTGCGAGATGTGAGAGAAAGGTGGGACAAACTCAATGATGGAATTAAACAACAGCAAAAGTATCATGAAATCCAATCTCTGCAATGGTCAAGTTATCAGGAAACCTTACAGCAAACTCTTGCATGGTTAGATGAAAAAGAAAAACTTGTTCAACAAGAGAATGCTGCTTCAACATCAGTATCTACGCAAGAAATTAGATCAAAATTATTGAAAAACAAAACTCTTCTTCAAGAAATTCTTTCACACAAACGCGTCATTGAAGTTGTTACTGAAAAGGCTCAAACTGTTACCGAGTCGGTAACATCCGATGAACAGAAAGCTAAGAATGTGCAAGAAACTGTGAAATCGATTTGGGAGCGTTATGATAAACTGACTTCCAATCTCAAAAACCTGATAGCACAGTTAGATAACTGCCTCGATGTGTACCAGCAGTTTAACGATATGCAGAAATCTCATCAAGATTACCAAAAACAGCTTTGGGAGAGACTTCAAATGTTGTCAGATTATTCTGGAAACAAGGGGGCGCTGCAATCTAAGTTGAAGAAGATTCAGGAACTTCAAGACAATGTTCCAGATGGCCACAGCAGAATTAAAATGCTATCGGACCATGTACAGACTCGCGCACAAATACTACCGCCTAGAGCTAAGGAGGCAATGGTGAGGGACTTATCAACTTTAACCGTTGATTTTGAAAAGTTTGTAGCTGCCCTTAGTGACATCAAGAGGGGTTTGGAAGAGAGACTGGCACATTGGTCAGAGTACGAGACTACACACGAGAGACTACTGGCCTGGTTATCAGAAGCAGAAATCAGTCTGAAGAACTTTGCTCCCAAAGCAACACTCCCTGAAAAATCAGAGCAATTAGAGAAATACCAGGTAAGATTTTCATTGATTTATATTCCATCATCTATCATAACTGTGTGATTAAAAGAAACATGCGTTTATCCTAACCAAATTTTATTAATAATATAAAGCTGTTATTTTATCAAACAGGATGTCGTAAAAGTAGTTGAAATTCATCAACGAAATATCAAAGAATACGTTAGTTTGGCAGATTCATTGGAACAAGTAAGAATAACAAAAAAATCTCTACAAAAATTTAAAATGCACTAAATAATTTGCACAAAGCACTGCGATATAAACAAAAATCACTTTTCTTTAAATGGTGTATGGGAAATGTTACGCTTAATCGAAATAATATATGGGAAATAATAACATGAGGATTTAAAACATGTTGATGTATAATTATATAGATTGAAAATATTTGGGTGTATTTGAAATGAAATAATGGTAATTGTCTAGGTACTATTTAAAAATTCTAGTGTAGGTCTAATGGGTTTTTATTAAAATTATTTTAATGAGTTTTTTAATTAAAAAATAATATAATATTTGGTTGAAGGAATTCACTCACAGGTTAAGAGTTAAAAAAAAATACACTAACAATTAACACAATCTTTCATTATGGATTAACATCAATAAATAATACCTATTCTATGGACCTAAAATCTATAGTAAAATGAACAAATTATCCTACTCATGGAATAAATGCAGGGATTTTTATATTTTCCCGAAATGGCAATGCATCCTAAAAAAATTCTTTGAGTAGCATTCTAATGTTTTTTGACAGGGTTGATGTCATTTCCTTTTCCTGAGATTGATTAACTATAATGATGGTAATGGTAAGCTAGATAAATTTCAAATTAAAATTCCAAGTAGTTTTTTTTTAATATTAAGGGTTTTGTTTTAGGTTTACGATAGGTCATAAATGTACAAATCTTCCCTGAAGAAATTCGTGTTTGTTATGGAATTTTTATGCTGGTATTATGTGCTTCAGGGAATGTGTTATAATTTGTAAAACACTGGTTGCACTGCACTTCATCCTGAAAATGAACTATGATTTTGTTGTTAATGTTTGGCCTTTTTACAGCTTCTTGTAGTTAATCTTAAAAAGAGCGAAGCTGAATATGACAAACTTACCGACGACTTAAGTGACCTGATTGAAAACTGCAATGAAACCAGAATTGCAGTGAGCGTCCAACAAATTACTTCCAGATTCCAATCTATCCAGGCCACGGCCAAGGAGATTGTCAAGAAATGTGAACAAGCCGTAGCAGATCACAATGTGTACCAGGAGAAGTACAAACAGTGCTCAGAATGGATCCAGGCCGCCCAATTGAAGTTTGAAGAATCAAAGGATGACGGCAAGGTCGGAGCAAGAACTGACATATTGGAAAAGAGCGAGGTTCTTAAAGATTTGTTGTCTCAAAAATCCAGCGCTACCTTGTTGCTTAACAATGCTGTTGAACTGGGAGAGAAGGTTTACCTCTCAACTTCTGATGAAGGAAAGGAAATAATTCGCCAACAGCTTCAAGAGTTGCAGCAATCATTAGATGCACTTTTCGATGAAATTGGTAGTACCGAGAGAGATTTGCAAGCTAAGCTTACTAAATGGTCTGGCTTTGAAGAATGTCTGGAAGGTATCAAGAAATGGCTCCAGTCAGCGGAGCAAATGTTACCTAAAGAACTGGAGTTGAAAGCCACATTAGATGAGAAGCGTGGACAGTTGGCTATCTACAGGAACTTTTTACAAGAAGCCTTAATGCATCAACAGGATATTATTGATCTTCGCGATAAAACCGATAACTTGCCTGAAAAGAATGAAGATATTCTGAATCAACTTGGCGCAATGGTCGAACAGCACAAAAATATTCTACAACGAGCACAGAAGTATGTAGAAAGATACGAAGGCATTGTAAGTGATCACCAACAGTACAGTAAGGCAGTAATGGACTTGCAAGAATGGGTGGAAGCCACCCACAATACTGTAAATCTGTGGGGAGACAGCGAATTGGAAAGAGTTTCCCTGTATAGTAATGTTGAGCGCTTGAAGAATCTACAACTCCGCTTGCCCGAAGAACAGCCGAGGTTGGATTCAATCAGATCACTCGGTGAAAAGGTTATCCCAGGAACTATTGAATCTGGTCACATCAACATTAGAAGTCAAATCGATTCTTCGCAGCAGGAATGGGAAGGACTAGTTTCATTCATAAGAACAACAATGGAATCATTAGAAAATAAATTACAGCAATGGAATGAATATGAGAACTTGAAGGATCAGTGCCTTGCTTGGATTCGTGAAACAGACACCAAACTTCACGCTATCGACCTCAAATCTACATGCAAAGAGAAACAAGAGCAGTTAGAAGCTCTCAAAGTTTTGCAAGGAGAAGTCCGAGCGAAGGAACTTGAAATTGACAGTGTGACAGAAAAGGCGCAACAACTTCACAAAGGAACTATGGGATCAAGGAGCTTACAGATAACAGAGCTCGGTTCAAAGTATCAACAAATTTCACAAAAAGTCAAAGATCTAGCCAGTAGGTGGCAGCAGTATGTGAAAAACCACCAAGAATTTGACAATAATTTGACAGAATGCATGGTTTGGCTTTCAGAAATTAAGAATAAAATGTCATATTGTTCTAATTTGAGTGCATCATCCCAAAAAGATCTTGAAAACAAACTGGTTCTTATTCAGGACCTGTTATTAGTAAAGGATGAAGGCTTCTCGAAAGTTCAAAATGTAGTTGAGTTGGCCCAGTCTGTGCTGGCTAATACAGCCACTGGAGGTCACGATACCATCAACAAATCACTGGCTAAACTTCAAGAAGAATGGTCTGCCTTAGCCTCCAAAATGATTGAAATTAAATCTCTTTTGGATGACTCTATTAGCAAATGGGCTGGACTCTTGGAACAAATACAAGCCCTCAATAAGACTGTAGAATGGATGGAATCTGCCTTGGCTGAAATCACTCCATACCAATCAAGCATGAGTGAAAAACGATCTCAATTAGAGAAGATCAAGAATATTGAAGAAAAAGTACGCTGTGAAAAAATTGAAGTAGATAATTTGAAGACAAAGGCAGCAGAAATGGTGGAAAGTGGACAGCAAACACAAGCCGCTTCTCAAGCCCAAGAAATATTGAATAAATTTGATTCACTCTTTGATAAAATTAAGAAACTGTTATCTGAAAGGGAACATCAATACAGAGATCACCGAGTATACAAAGAAGCTAGCGACGATCTGATAGGGTGGCTTAGCAGAGCACGTGAAAAGGTGCCGTCTATGAAAACTAAAAGTTTAAGTGATAAACTTGCTATCGAAAATGTTGTAGCTCCACTAGATGCTTTGCTCAACAAACAGGCCCAAGGAGAACTTCTTGTGGAACATTTACAGCATACTGGGGAAGTTGTTTTAGCAAGTACTTCACCCGAGGGACAAAAGATAATAAGAAATGACATGAAGGCTTTGAAAGAGAGTTTTGAAGGATTATTCAATGAAATCAGACAGCAAAAAGAACAGCTGGAAGCTACAGTTGCAATGTGGAGAGATTACAAGGATGAGTATGAACGTTTATCTGATTGGCTACAGCAAATTGATATCCTTATTAAAAACCATAAATTAGCCATGCTTGCAACTGCTAAGGAAAAAGAAAATCAAGTTAAGGATGTTGCTCAAATTCTGGATAAATTAGAAAAAGGAAAAGTAGATATTGATAAGTTCAATAAAACCGCATCAGGTCTACTGAATTCCCACTTGGATACCTACGTTAATAATCAGTTGAGTCTTCTCAACTCCAGATATCAAGTGCAAGTCAATCTGGCTAAAGATGTGTTGAAAAAGGTAGAAACCAACTATGACCAACACAAGGAGTATGATAACACTCTAGAGAAAGCTAAGAACTGGATGGAAAAGGCTTGGGATTTGATCAGAGGAAGTAGCGAATCATCAAGCACTAGTAGCAAGGAAGTATTACAGAAGCGACTAGAGAAGATCCAAGATCTTCTTCGCAAAAGAGAAGAGGGCCAAAATCTTATTCATGCAACTGTTAATTGCGGTGAAAAGGTACTGAGGAATACACGCTCTGATGGAAGAGATAAAATCAATACTGAGTTGAAAGAAATTCAAACCGAATGGGAGAGGCTTGTAAAGAAAATGTCTACTGCTAAAGTTCACCTGGAAACAAGTCTGTTGCAATGGGCTGATTACAGTTCTAGCTACTCTCAACTACAGCAATGGATAACTGACCGTGAAGCTAAGCTTCAAGAAGTCTGTGAGCAGAAGGTGGCCAAATCCAAGAAGGGTCAAGAAAGGCCATCCGGTCTTACATCTGGATTAAGTTTGGGAGAAAGAAAAGCCACCCTCAGGCAAACTAATAACATTGTACAAGATATTGTTTCATTTGAACCAATGATTCAATCTGTGACTTCCAAGGCTTCTGAGTTGATGCAAGCCGCACCAGCTTCAGAAATAACCAACAAGTACGAAACACTGAGCAAGCAAGCTAAAGATCTTTACGCTAAGCAAAAGGAAACTGTTGAACATCATCAAGCATTCATCGATGCCGGAAATGACTTTGTTCAATGGATTCGGGCAGGAAAGGAACGTTTGGGTAAATGTTCTGAGCCTACTGGAGATAAGGAATCATTGAGTGGAAAGATATCGCAACTTAAAATTTTACAAAGTGAACTGCCTGAAGGTCAGCTGAAACTTGAGAAGGCCCTGGAACAAGCTGAAATATCTTGCCAGATCGCTGATGCAGAAGACAAGGAAGTTATTGAAGAAGAGGGAGCCTTGATGCAAGAGGAATATGACAGTTATGTGTAAGTACACTTATTTTTTCCAATAAAAATCCGAAAATATTTTATATATAACTATCTTTTCTACTCTGTTTTGCTCAACGTTTGCTCTAATCTATAGTCGATCGCGAACCTTTATATTGTACTATTTCTTGTTCAAACGAGAACTATTCAATGTTCCATCTCTTAAAATCCGTTTCTTGACTAGTGAAATACATAATTATATTAATGTACTAAATTGTTTTTTTAATGCATATGTTTAAAATATCTGTTTTCAAAATAAATGTCCATTATTCGATTTTTATTTTTATCTCATGATATAGTTACAAGTGATATCAGTAGATCACCACAAAAAAATTTATCATCTAGTCGCTCCTAGAAAAACGTGTGGCAACCCCCGGTATATACAATTTGGACTTTTATTGTTTTTTTTTCCAGGGAACAACTTAACAAGACAAAGACACTGATTGAAGAGGGTATTGTCAAATGGACGGAGTACGAAGATCAATACAAAGAAGCCGCTGACTGGTTGAATACGACAGAAGGATTGGTTCAATCTTTCAATAAACTTCAAGAAAGTTTGGAACTGAAGAAAACTGTTTTGGAAGAATTCCAGGTTCATTTGCAGACGCTATTTGACTGGCAACGTGAGTTGGATCGCCTTCACATGCGAGCACAGACCCTACTAGAGACTTGTGCCGACACCAGAGTGTCAAACGGCATTACACAACTCACTACGAAATACAATGCTCTGCTGTCTCTTGCAAAGGAGATTATGCGACGCTTGGAATTGCACTATCAGGTTTGTAGAATTAATAATCTATGATACATAATTATAAATCAAAAAAATTTTTTCACCTGAATTTTTCTTATAATCTTCAATCATATTTTAGGAACACCAGCAGCACAACACTTTGTATGGAGAGTGTGAAGATTGGGTAGATCGCACACGCGATAAACTTAACGAGTGTGTCGAGATGCCAAACACTGCTCAAGATGTTCAAAGTAAACTGAACACCGTCAAAGCCATCAGGCAAACCCTTGAACAAGGACAAAATAAACTGCGCTACGTCTTGGAACTCAAAGAAAAGGTCATCATGAATACTGAACAGAATGGTGCCGTCAAGATCCAAGAGGATACTGAGAACCTTAAACAAGAATTTGAAAAATTGCTTGTTGATGTTCAAGATATTCGTAATAAGCTTACCAACAGGGCTGCACAGTTTGATGAAATTTACAAGGTAAACTCATCTTTTGGTTAGATAGATTGGTTGCCAATTAGGTTTGAGAATATTTTTGATATTGATTTGTATTTTGTTTTCAGCTTCACAAACTACTTGTTGAATGGCTCGAGGATATCGAACAAAAGGCTCAACCGGAGGGTTCTCTTCTGAATGAGCTCTCCGAAAAGAAGGCTAAACTGGAAAAGTTCAAATCCATCCAACGGGATATTGATAGCCATCAAGAGATGGTTAAGAAGATTGAGCTGAGACTAGCCGAAGACGATACAATGCAGTGCGATGAAATCAACGATAGCATGAAGAAATATGCTGACATTAAAAAGAATGTTGAAACTACAATCACGGTAAGCTACATATATATATATATATATATATATATATATATATATATATATATATATGATAATATGTATGTACACATGTATGTATTATTAAATTAAGGGTTTTACCAAAGCAGAAAAAACCCGTCGCTTATTCATTTAACTTATCTTATATTCACTTTTTTAGGATCTTGAACAACAAGTAAAGGATCATGCAGACTTCAAAGAGTGTTATGACAACTTCTATGATTGGATCAGAAATTGCAAAGTTGAACTACAGCAGTGCTCTGACTTACACGGAGAGCGAGAGAAGCTTAATGAAAAGGAATCAAAGATGAAGGCCATCGTCGACTCGGTGCCCGAAGGAGAAGCTTTCTTGAAGAAAGCTAATGATTTAAGCAAAACTGTCATTTTAACAACTGGTAAGGAAGGACAGGACGCCATCGGTCAAGATGTCAAACAATTGAAAATAGATTGGGAAAATGTTCAGCATTTACTCAAGGAAACACAAAAAATGATCAGCAAATGCAGACAGGCATGGAGTGATTTCGTTGAAACATCGGAGAAGATGAAGCTTTGGGAAGATGATTTTGAGAAACGGCTCAATGTTGAAATTAAAGTCAAGAAAATGACACCTGAACGTTTGGAAAAGTGCAGAGTATGTAAAAGTTTATTGAGATTTGATTAATTTTCCCAACACATTTTAAAAAATAATGTAAATGCATACATTTGTTTTGAACTGTTTCAATTTAATATTATAATCGATCGGTTTCGGAAGTACCCTTCCTTCATCAGGGATATATTAAGACTAAACTAAGATACAAAATAATGATAGACATACATGAATATTGTGTGTAACATACATGAGTGGGAGCCAACCAAAGGGAAGGGGTGATTTGGGGGTTTTCTGGAGAAACAAAGCGATTCACTGGAAAAATATCTAAAAGTGGACTATACAATAAATTTACTTGGTTATTCAATATACTAGAAGTAATATTTAGGGTTTTTCTAATTACTTTTTTTCTCTTGTTCTATTTTCTTATTTTATTTTTAATTAAAATTTTCAGGGTCTGCTGGAAGAAGCAGTTACCAAGAAGGCTGTTCTTGAAGAACTTAATGACAGATGTGAAAATCTCATGGAGCTTAGTGCTTGTTCGTGGGTTCGTGATCAAACTGTTCAACTGCAATCCAAATACTCTAACTTGTTGACTGCTATACAAGGACTAGTCTCAAATGTGGAGAAAAATCTTTCTGACCACACAGAATTCCAGAAAGCCAAAAAGGAGCTGCAATCGTGGCTGGAAACAGCTCATGGTTCAGTTCAGGATTGCATTGGAGTTGGTGATGTACCATCCATCAAAGATAAACTTGAGACCATCAAAGTGGTAACAACTAGAATGACAGAAGGCCATCATCTCTTTACAGTTCTACAAGACGCATTCACTAAAGCAATTAATAACACTCCTGCTGATAAGCAAAACAGTCTTAGGGACAGCATGACTACACTGCGTGAGAGCTGGGATCAACTTAAAATGGACCTCAACTCTATTACAGCCCAACTCAAGGCATCTTTGAGCAGGTGGGAAGATTTCGAGGATGCTAAATTGCGATTGGAGAAATGGATATCTGAAACAGAAGCTGCTCTCAAGAGTAATGCAGATACAAAGGGTGAACTTGGTGAAATGAAAACATTACTGGAAAGATTTAAACACATCCAGGAAGAAATTGCAAAGAAGAAACCTGAAATCGTTCACTTGAAATCTGAGGCTAAGGAGCTGAGTTCTTGGGTTAAGAATCCAGCTGTTCTGGAAGGTATTTGTGTACTAGAAGCTAAATGCGACGCTTTAAATTCCAATTGCTTGGCCCTGAAGAATCAGTTAGAATTGGAAATGAACGATTACAATGCCTACCACCAATGTCTACAAGATACAGAAAAGTGGCTGTTGCAAATATCATTCCAATTGATGGCACACAATTCATTGTTCATAACAAATCGGGAACAAACCGAAGAACAACTTGCCCAACATGCAGTGCTCCTCGATGATATCCAGAAATACCAGTCAACATTAGACGATCTGAAAGCCAAGGGTCAAGGACAGATTGACCGTTACATCTCCAGCACTCCTTCCATCAAGGGAGTTATTGACAAGCAATTGACAAACGTCCAAGACAGTCATAAATCTCTATTGACAACTGCTCTACAAATCGAGAAACGCCTGCTAGAAAGCTTGGCTAAGTTCAAGGAATACGAAGACACATTGGAGAGCATCATGGCCAATTTGGATTCCTATGAGCCAATGATAACCGAACTCGATGTTCCAGTTGAAAGTTTAGAACATGGAAAGGAACAACTGGAAAATGCCAGGGTAAGATCATTTTCTATTATTATTGAATACTCTACAATCTAGAGCTCTCAGATTCATGTAATATAAAGAACTTTTGGTTCACGCCATTGGTAGCCCATTCATTATTTGGCAGTGTTTTGACAAACTTGCTTCTCTTCCAGTTGATGCATAATAAGCTGCAAACAGAGAAGGCCCGCTTGGTGGTAGCCGTGCAAGCCTGTGAGGCTGCAGCCGCCTCCGTCAGCCGCCCCTCCAGCCCTCTGGACAGTGCTCCTCCACCTATCCCACTCCGGGAACTGCAGACTCGTGCCAGGCTTGAGGATCTCATCGACCAGGTAACACTTTCCTCCATTCGCCTACTTTCCCACAAGGTCTTTTTACTTCGGAATCTTTGTCTCCATCTCCAGATGGCCAGCACAGCAGTCAGGTATTGTTACTGAATGTTTGGTTTGAATAACTAACAAGCTATGTAGTTTTGTTGTGTTTTTGTACTAATTGCATACAAATTTAGGGTTGATTTTGTATTTTTATTGTCACAAATTTTTACCTGTACCGAAACTTAATTTTTCCAAAGTTATTTTACCCCAAAATTGACTACCAGGGGTTCACTTCTCTATCTTTTGATGTGCATTACTGTGACCGTTAAAACATTCTCAAAATATGCTGTTAATGTTCACAGTAAACCAAATTAAATGATAGACCCCTAGCAGTAAATTGGATTATTAAAATATATTTTAACCTTATTATTATTATTATTTTCCATTTTGTTTCACTAAACCTTTTTTTCCATAGATTTGTTTTTGTTTTGACGTATGGTAGTTATTTTATGAAAAATCATCTATCAAGCTAGCAGTCCACAATGGAGTGCTGATACCAACCCTGATGTATGGTAGTGAGGCATGGAACTGGCAGAGAAAGGATGAAAGTAGGCGAAATTAATGAAGAGAGGAGTGTAAGGAGAATATATGATGTGAATCTGAATGGAAGAAGAAGCCGGGGACGCCTAAGGAAAACATGGCATGATCAAGTAAATTAAATACTTGAGTCGGGCCATGTCAGAAGTCGGAATAACAGAAGAGAATGTATGAATGTGAATGAAGCAAGACGTGTATGCCAAGATCAAGCTATTTGGCGATCCATTCTATCTGCCTACCACTGCGGTTATACCTTATGGTTAGTTAGTTATGAAGAGAATTTGTTTGTTTGTTTTTATTATTATTTTTTTTATTGTTTCTTTACGTGTTAACATTTATTATTTAAAATTAATTTTTTAACCTCACTAGAACTAAGCCTGTATCGAGGTTAATGTTGGTTCAACCAGCTGTATTTAATAATGTGAATGTTAATAAGCCTCCGAGGACAATAAAATCAATTAATACATTTGTTGCAATGAGCAACGTAAATAGGGTCTAATTTTTTGAGCCTTTTTAAGATTATATATTTTTGCAGCTTTCTATTTTTTTTTTTAATTGTTTAAAATGTTTTGAACAGTACTTGAATTTGCATTTGCATGGTAATTGTTTTGTTTGTATTAATTTTGCATGTGATTGAAATTTTGTTTTACATAGAAAAAGATAACCCCTATTATGGCAGAACGACCACAGCGCAAGAGCGTACAATCTCTTATGGAATTGTTACAAACTGAAGATTTCAGTAAAAAGATGAACTCTATGTTTGGCAAGGTACTGTGATTGTCTTATAACCTATGTTTAAGCATACACATTTTATAAATATTGATTTTAGTTTATTAGGAATGAATTGAATTATGTTTTTTATAACTTTTTATGAATTTTAGGTGCAAGGTCATTTGAGCAGTTTAATAGAAAATGTCAATGAAATGGAAGAAGCAAGACGCCAACGCGCAGAAATCGAAGAATGGGTCAACAGCCAGAGTGCCATTGTTAATGACTGGATAGCTAACCCATCCAAGCTGCGCCCAGAAGCAGCCAAACAGGAATACACTGCCATGAATGACATGATGAACTTGATTGGAGAAAAGAAGATGAAACTCAAAACTGAAATTGCCAACTCAGGTAACCTACGAATCACTAGTTAAATTTATTAAGTCTCAGCTATATTTATTTTCTTTTGTTTATGTCATAGTACAATCATTAATTTTTGTACATCTTTAATAGGTTTTGATGAAGATACAGATCTTGAAGACCAACTCGATAAACTTGAGTCTGATCTCATGGAGGCAATGACCAAAGAACAGTCAAATCAAAACACCATTGAAGCCTACAGAAAGACAATTCAAGACATTCATGATTGGTTTGATTCCATACTCAAGAGGATGGAAGTTCTGGACAAAGGTTCCGGCCTGTCTTGTCCAGAAAAATTGGCTGCTATCAGGGACTTGCACAAAGAATTCAATGAAGTTGGCCCCAAAAAAATGGAAGCCGTAAAGAATGCCGTGAGCGATGTTATTAACATTGTCAACAATTTGGACTCTCAGCAAGTAGAAGAACAGGTATGTTTAAAAGAAAATATTTTCATAATAGGGAATTTTTTTCTCTTTTCTTTTTTATTTGTATTAACATGGCCATATTTCATTTGCAGCTCAAGTCAGTTGAAAGGAGAAATAACGATATTGCTAAGAGATTACAACGCAAAGCCCAAGTACTTGAGATTACATACAAAGAAATTGACGGAACACGTCAAGAAATAGAAGATACTCACAATTGGGTAGTGCAAAAGATCAACAGCATTAAAAATCCCGAACCTCTTGGATACGAAAGTAAAGCAGCTAAAGAAAGGCAACAGGAACTGGTCTTCTTACTTAAAGAAGCTGATGGCAAGAAAACTTTCATTGACTCCTTGGAGAAGAAAGTACGCAGTATTCAAAATGAATTAGAATCACCAGAACAAGGCCAGCTGGAAACATCTCTCGCTAACCTTACAAGTGAACAAAAGCAACTTACAGCTTTGGTTAAGGCAGAAATCGAAAAGGTTGGTAATGCCATGCAGGCTAGGAAGAAGTTCGAATCTGATTTAGAAAAAGCTCACGCTTGGCTGAAATCTAAAGTCAGTGAAATAAGGAAGCTGGGAGGTTATGCACCACTTAAAGTAGTAAAGATAGAAAAAGACCTGGAAGAGCACAGGATCCATGAGAGTGGCATCAAAGATTTTGGTGAAAATAGACTGAATGATTTACAAAAGCAAGGCAATAATTTACTTAAAGAATGCTCCCCGGAGGACCGTGAAAGCTTGCAAGCTCTAATTGATGCTGTGAACAGTGAATACGAAACGCTAAAGAAAGAATCTAATGACAAATTCTCTGCACTTAACGATTTACTTCAAGGACGTAGACAGTTTGAGGACGGTATGAATAAATGTCATCACTGGTTGAATGAAGCCGAAGTAGCAGTGTCTGCAGATCTTAGAACATCCAGTATTGCATTACTTGAAGAACAGCTGGCCAAGTATGAAAAGTTGAATAATGAAGCCGCTGAAATTGATGCTACTATCAACAGTGTTTCAGAACAAAGTAAAGCTATTATTCCAACCCTGTCTGATGCAGATAAACTTAAGCTCAATGAAGAACTTAACTCACTGAGAGACAAGCATGCTCGCATCAGTGCAGTTATTCGAGATAAAACCAAAACTCTGCAAGACCACTTGAAGGATTCTAAGGAAGCAGCTGCTAAAATAGCTAAAGCTGTCAAGCAGATGAATATGATCAAAATTGAGATCAAGAATTTGAATAAGCCCATTGGAAGCAAGGCTGAAGATGTACAGGGCATGCTTGTTGCTTATGAAAAGATATTGAATGATCTTAAGGAGAACAAAGCTAAATTGGGTGATCTACAAGGAGGAAGTAACAGTGAGCTCCAAGATATATTAGGACAGCAAGACGATTTGATCAAAGCAATCGAGGACCAAATATCTAAGCTTAGGTACTTGCTGTTATTAAGAGAACAATTTATTGCCCTGATCAACGAAATAATGACATTCATCATGAAGTATACATCTATTGTAACTGATATTGAAAAGTCAGGCACGACATCTGAGGAGAAGATCAAACGCTATGATGATGTCATTTCGAAAATTCAGGAATGTGAAGCTACATTAGCAGGAGCAACAGACAAAGGTCAACAAATAGCAGCTGAAGGAACTGCAGCAGACAGAAACAGTATCACTGAACAACTGCAGTCTCTGAAGCAGCAACTTCAAACTCTGCGCAGAGCTGTAGAGAGACAGAGACAAGAACACGAGAAGGCTGCAGCTGAACACAAGAAAATAAGCAATGATTTGATGAAGATTTTGGAATGGTTACACACCAATGAAGCCATTGTTCGCTCGCGCCCTCTTTTAATGAGAGACGTGGAGAGCACTGATAAACACATCGCTGAACATTCTAAACTAGCGGACAATGTCAACAAACAACTTGATAAAATTAAAAAACTCAAGGAATCTATAAAGCACGACGATGGTATGCCCAGTGCTCTACAGGAGATGCTTTCAGAGGCTAACTCTCTTTTGTCAACACTACCTAGAGAGCTAGAAGAGCGTGGAAAATATTTGCACGATAACAGACAATATCGCCTGGATTATGCAGCTCTCAACTCCAAACTCAACACTTGGGTAAAGGAAGCCAATAACAGATTAGCCGTGGGTAAAGATGGAGTTGATTTCGAGAACATCATAACCGACTTGGAAGAACACAAAATATTTTTCAGTTCAGAACAGCCTATGAAGGAACTGGTTGCCCACCAAATGCAGCAAGCGGCTGATAAGATCTGGCCTTCCCTCATTGCTCCCGAACAGGAAGAACTATCCAAGGAGCAGCAGGAGAAGAATCAACTCCTCAAGAATACACTGAACTCCGCCAAATCGCGTCAAGCCCAACTCGAGCAAGACGTCGAAATCTGGAAGGATTACTGTCAACTGGCAGAAAAGATGCTGGCCATCCTTGACAGAGCTAAATTCACCGAGGAGCCCGTGTCCAACTATGCTGGACTCCAATTCAACATCCAGAAGATTGAACACGCCTTGAATGATATTCAGGTAGGATGATTTTAATATCTACCCAGTTTCGTACCTATTTATTGATTTTTTCTCTCTTGCGCAAATTGTACCGATAACGACGTCTGTGTGTATACGTCTTATATACTCGTAATATAGGTCAGGAGAACGAACTCCGCATGCCGGCCGGTTCTTTGTTTTTTATTCTTTGTCGGACTTCGAGTTCATTAATTAGATTTACGTTCGAGTTCTCATCGACATTACAGCACATTTGTAGTACACCGTATAATTTAGCTAAATTTCGTTAAAAAACAAAAGTAATCGCTCTCGGCTCTCGCTAAAAATAAAGCCTTTATATCTAAAATTTGATGTAGGAAACACTTGTCGCTGCTTCTCTCGGTGTTGTAAAGGTATCCAGCCACTTCCATCGCCGACCGAATACGTAATTCACAATCCACCGGAGGCTCAAGGCAATGTTTGCGTTTTTTCATTCGCGGTGATGTCACCCCGGCTTAATGCGCCGGCCGAAAGTGGTCATGGAATATCATCACCAATTCAGTAATTTAGTCGGCAGCCAGTTAGGCAGTTGTCAGTAGTCAGTAGGCTACCACGCTACCTGCATTTGGCAGAGCCTTCGAAAGCGAACAGGACGTTGTTATTTCACGTTAAAGCTTTACTGAGTGCCGTCATGTAGTTCATATTTTGTGATTTTTGCCAAAGACTTTATACCTATTAGGTAGCTGCTAAGGATTTTGTTACTAGTGCGAATTTTAACGCAATGTGATATGCAGAAAAATTGAAACAGTTTTTTTATAAACTATAAATAGAACAGTATTAAGTTATTTAAACTATGTTTCCGCCGTGAAAACAGTTAATAATATAAACAAGCTTGTGGAAAAGTGATTTTTTTCGTGTGAAACAATAATTATAATAAATTTTATTTTTTTGGTAAATATTGAAAGCGAAAGTTTTCTTTCGGAATGTTTAGTTATTCTGCGTTTTTGTTGATAATGTCATTAACTGTACAGTTAGAAAATGTCAAATAAATTTTCATAAATTTCCATTCATTTACGAATCCTATTAGAATCTGTCTCGAACATCTCACAATTTTTCATTTAATTATTTAAGTCGTTTATTGTTTGGTGAATTTAACGTTTTATCTGATAAATATTTTCCAAATTATATTTTTCCTCTAATTTATATGACTTTATAATCTTTCCGTATCTCACTAATCAAACATAATAACATTTCGCCGGTAATGAGTATGTACCTACACTTGATATTCCGGCGGAGTGTTTACTGTAGAAGCATTCTTGATAACTTACATGATATTGCATCGGTCATATTTAACTGCTGACATTTTAAATATTTTTACGCAGTTAGAAATACCTTATAACTTCAAAATAAAATATTTTGTTATTTTCTATCGATGAACACCCTTTTTCTCTTACTGATTTTGATTATTTCAATTGATGTGTCACCCTTCCTAAATCTTAATTGGATTTCGTTAATTCAGCACCGTGTGTTTTATATGTTTTCCCTTTCGATTTTAATGAATCAATAAATATATGTCATACTGACCTTTCCCAACATTATTTTGCACGGCAGGGTCAGGCAGCATTACTGGACATCTTGTCAGAGCGGTGCCGAGAGCTCCTGACGCAGGCGGACGCTACGAGCGGCGCCTCTATCAGCGCCCGTAGCGACGTGGTCGCGTCCCGCTGGCGCGAGGCCGAGGAGGCTCTGCGCCGGCGCCGGGACGCCCTGTCGCCGCTGGCCGCGCGCTGGGCCGCGCTAGACGCCAGCGCTCAGCGCCTGTCAGCGCCCCTCACCGCGCTCGCCGAGAGGGCCAGACACGTGGACCAGGCCCCGCGATCAGCCAAACAACTGGAAGAGGCGAAGAGCGCTCTTCTTGTAAGTATTTGCACCGTTACCTATTATCTTTGGGTTAACAACTTGTTTTCCGTACTTCAGGGTGAAGATTGCCCCGGTGAAAGCCAAACTCCGATAGGAGAGGGTTTTTAAGAGATTTCTCCGTTCATTATTGCATATTGCGTGTTCATTATATGAGATCACTTCATAAGTGGATTCGAGTCATTGATCCGCCTAAGGCAATTTAAACTGTCATCACATCTCCTTAGAAGTGAATAGTGTTGAGATTTCCAAAGGGTCTACAACCAGACACTGCTGGCGGTAAGAATCTATCAGGTTTCTTTCTCTTCATTACGCACCGTTTGTCGTAAATCGATATCAGTCCGATCTAGCTTTGCTTTGGTCAGCGGAACTGAAATCCTTAAATTTATTGACATGGTGTCAGGTGTCACTGAAACGTTTTACTTAAATTGTAGTTCATTATTATTTATTTACAATGTAGTGTCTAGTTACAATAAAATACGAAGGTAAACTACTTGCGTGGTTTCAGGTTATTTCAAAATTTTTTTTGGTAATATGCCGCAATTTTATAACATTGACTCCATTGCTCCGTGTAAGTCTGATCGTTTTTCTCCAGGATATTCTCGGAGAAGCCGAGTCGCTAACTCCGCTGGTGGATGAGGTAAAGGAGCTGTCACCCTCAGTGCTGGACTTCTTGGGATCCAACAACCACCAGGCATCGCAGGATCTGGAACAGAATCTAGATACGTTGTGCAAGGATCACGAAAAGTAAGTGTCATTTTATGCTAGGCGTATCTGTTCTTCTTTCACGAAATTGTCTTTAATAATAAGGCTTTTTTTTAAATATGTTAATCTTTTTGCTAATGCCACTTTAGCATTCTTTTGTTGGTATTTAGGTTCCTACTCCCAGAAACTTGGAAGATTTATTGTTTATATTTCAACTTTTCTTATTTTTCTATTAGATCAGAAATTACGTTATTTTCGATCCTTTCATTACTTTGTTCGTCTTATCAAATGACTGATTATTCCACGCTTCACTTATGGTTAATTCTGCCGGAAATGCATCATTCGTACACTTGATTTCAAATTCTGAATTCCTACGATTATTAGTCACGGTTTATAATATCAAACAATAATGTTTTTTCAACTGCCTTTTTGCATCATCAATATTTTTACAATTCGTTTGCGAGTTTATCAGTTTATGGATCCGACTAATAAACTAATGTCCTCAATTTGTTTTTGTCCCGCCTCGTAATAAGTTCGCAATAAGTGCAGTAGCGTAACATTTTAATAGCTGATTCATACTTGTAAATCATACCTTGAGCGACCACTTGATATTAATAATTAACGTTGGTGGGCGTTCAATCAATCTCACCTCAATTCCCCTGAAAGCTATTGAACGGTTCTATTCAACCGGCAGTATTAAATCCTACGTTTATCTATTCGAAATGCAAATTAATCCAAAGAACAATGCATAACTTTCCTCCCAGTGAATGGAATAAAGACATAATACAATTTATAGATAATAACCCCATTTCATATAAAGGACACCTTCGCATTTTTGTTTGTGTTTATTCACAATATCGAGATCGCTTCACGTCATCTGACTTAAGTCGTAGCACCTTACGGTTCATTTTTTTAAAATCTTTCAAAATATATTCATTTTTGTATTTGTGAGTTGTTTTTCGAATACCTTTTGCCATTGTAAATATTTACTATATTATGGCCAAGCACATTGTCACGACATATTGTGTCGTCTATTTAGCATCTAGAGATTTCAGAGTCCGGTTCGTACCACGTGTTTGCTCTACCCAACATTTTTCTATCTGACTCTGTATAGAGCAGGCAATAAAAGGTCCATACGACCTTGTAGTCTCTTTCGGGTTTTATCGACTCTAAAGCCAAACAACGGCTTCCGATCATAAATAGGTTTCCTCTCATAACTAACGCCTTAGCGAATAGTTTTGAAATAATTACATAATGCCATTGCGTAAATTCAGCCAAGCAAATTCAATGCGATTACTCCGATGGAAGCCGCGAGTGTTTAATAAAACTATCTTAATTAAATTTAATGCAAACCAAAGCATTGTCAAGATTGTGGAGAAAATTAGACAGTGCAAAATAATAATGTCATAAGGAACTGCGGTTCGCCCCCGGAGAAATAATTAGATTCCCGCTCACTGTACATTTTCTGAAGTCCCTCACACCTAACGTTCGTTTACCTGTAAATGAAATATTATGAGGAATGTTATGAGGAATACCTTTGCAATATTGATTATTTTAACCCAAAATAATCTAACCTTGCCTAGTTCATTATATTTATTCAATGTAATATCGTCGAAGCACTGTCACTGCTAAGTGATTTTTTTATATGTATATGTATGTAATATCGCACTAGAGTCGCAACTGTCCGGAGCCAGTAGACCTATGGTATCCCGATTAGGGTATGCTATGAGGATGTAGGGAGCGGGAAGGGGAAGGATTTTGAGAAGAGAGAGGTTTGGAAGCACCTAATCACTAAACACAGCTAAAACCATTTCAAGCAACGTTTTGCTTCCGAACTGGTTTAGAAATAAGTTGTTATTAATATTTTGTCCTTTTTATTGTTATTTATTATTACGTATGTGTGTTGATCTCCTATAAAAGAGTTTTAGTGTGAAATGTTTAAAAAATTACGCCAGAGCGTGTATGACGAATACTTACCGAAATGAATATTTTCATTATAAAGTCTAGGTTATAAACGACTTGCAATCCAGGGATGCGTGTATTAAGTGAAAAAACGAGACAGGATATCACCGGTCACTGCGACGAGGGCAGAATTTCAATTAGAAATCTATTACTAATCTATCCTGTTCCATCCAAGTATTACAACTGTGTAGGTGAGTTTTGTTTGTTACCCAATTGGTCAGTTGAAGGTTATGACGGGTGTTGGGTGTTAGGTGCAAGGTTCCAGCGAAGGTCAAGTCGGGTTGACCGTTCGTGCAGTGAATGCATTCGATAGGTACCTTTGGTTTATGATTCTCCATGCATTCTCCGCCGGTCGTTCGGAAGCCGGTAGCCGGTAGCCGGTAGCCGGTAAGCGGGTAGACGCTTCGTTAAAAATATCTGAATGTAGGCATTTGAATTTTAAAATTCCTACCACTCGTTTTTCAACACATTTGTAAGTTTAATATTTTAAATTCTCTGCATTCTAAAAATGCTTTCTCATTAGTAGACTTAAAAATTCAAAGTTTATAATTATTACCATTCTTTTTGTACACATAACATTTATAAGCACAATATTCTAACTTTATAATTATTTATTTTTTTAAATACTTTCTCATTGATAAGACGAATTGTATAAAATCACACCTGCCCGTTTTTGAACTGTTTCAAAATAACAACATGATTTGTTTGTGCGGAAATCTTGTTATTGTAATTACGAGTATTTGTAATTTAGACGTGAGCCAGATTTTTTTTACGTTCTTCCGGCATAGAATAATCACAGCGCATCTCAAAAATTGGCCGAGGAACAACATGTTCAACATAATCATATCGTAAACGTAAATTCTGTTTGTGTAAATACTGGCTTTTCTTCCCCGCTGCGTCCGGGTTTCAAAACTTTTTTTTCTAATAGGGTTTTTAAATAGTTAGAAATGACTTTTCCACCTGAAAACTGTTGCGGTGATCTAAATTTTTCAATCAGTGGTCACGCCCCCAACCCCACTGTGACTCCTAATATGTATGTTTTGCCATAATTTTGTAATATTGTTTAGTATATATTTTTCCCTGATGATGAACGGTTGTTCCGAAACCGGTCGGCGTAAAACATAAAAAGTGGTTGAAACAAAGTTTGATTGTTTCATTTAATTATAACGGATAAACACAAAGTGATAGCTTCATGCAATAGTATAAAATTTTCAGATCGAAAACCTGTGTAAATTTCATAACTAACAGATTTCGCTGCTTCACATATAGACAACAGTTTTTATGCTTTATAGTTAAGATTATCCTGTACGTAAATACCTACCTACCAGTGGCGGCTCGTGACTTTTTAGTGAGCTAGAGTGCTAAGATTGAAAAATACGACTTTATTGATGTTGTTTTAGCTGAAAATAAATTTTAATTTTTTTCAAAATTTCAGTCTTTTGTATGAAGAGTTAGGTGGGCCCCCGACTAACTGAAAAATCTTCAGAGATTAGAGTGCTAAGATTGATAAATACGACTTTATTGATGTTGTTTTAGCTGAAAATTATTTCA
Source organism: Halesus radiatus (assembly GCA_022606495.2). NCBI lineage: Eukaryota > Metazoa > Arthropoda > Insecta > Trichoptera > Limnephilidae > Halesus > Halesus radiatus. Next base: position 161,005 of record JAHDVE020010369.1, read on the forward strand.
TTTTCAGCTAAAACTCCATCAATAAAGTCGTATTTTATCTTAGTACATTAGCTCACTAAAAAGTCACGAGCCGCCACTGCTACCTACTGTGTTTTGTTTAGTCTTGTTGTTATTTGATATTGTTTTGGGCGTGCCTTGGCGCTCTTATACCATACTTTCGCCTAATAAATATGTTGGCTATAAATCTAATTTCGCAAGCCCGCAATTAGATCCAACGTATAAATAGGCAATTTGTGACACACGTTAATATTATTCAAAAGTTACAGTATAATGTAATTTATATTCGCCATAAAATTAATTGGCGACTCCGTAATATCTATGTCAGTGGTTATCAATTTTCTCAAAAATCAGCACCGATTATTACATCGTGGTACTAGCCTTGAAAATAACGTTTCATTAAATGCAATTCCTATAAATAATTGTTAATTTACATCAATTTTCTTGTGCCAATGGGCTCGATTGAACATTTTAGAATTTCTACGAATTATTTTAAGGTCGTTAAAAAGGTTGAATTGTAAGTTGTAAATATTGCTTTCGTTCTCTATTGGTAAATAAAACGGGTGGTTTACTTAATTATTTCTGTAACCTTAAACCAAAACAAACAGAATTGAAAACAATGTAACACTTTGCAGAAGGCTACAGCAATTTGGATGTTTGACCCTTTGTAATTATTTAGCGTCCAGATGTTTCAGGCAGCGAGTTATTTTTCTGATGGTCAGATTACTAAAGTATTTATTACAGAAATACAAATATTATTTTACTCTAATGCCATTGAAATATTAGTAAACATCATCGTAGATAGATCAAAGAATTTAATTCTGACTCAACATTAAAAATTTTCTATGCTGACTATATTTTATTTATTACTTTCATTATTATTGATAGGCCTCTGCCTCCATCTTTCAATATTCCGTCATTTTGACCTGACGTGTATCCAATATTTTCTGTTTCTCTGTATTGACCAGACATGCCAGTAAAATTTACTGTTTTGTCATATTAGCCAGATTTGCTTCCAACATTTACTGTTTCTTCATACAAGCCAGACTTATCTTCAACATTTACTGTTTCTTCATACAGACCAGACTTGTTTCCAATATTTACTGTTTCTTCATACGAACCAGATTTGTCTCCAACATTTACTGTTTCTTCATACATATCAGATTTGTTTCCAACATTTACTGTTTCTTAATACAGACCAGATATGTCTCCAACATTTACTATTTATTCATATAGACCAGACTTGTTTTCAATATTTACTATTTCTTCATACGAACCAGATTTGTTTCCAATATTTGCTATTTCTTCATACGAACCAGATTTGTCTCCAACATTTACTGTTTCTTCATACAGACCAGATTTGTCTCCAACATTTACTGTTTCTTCATACAGACCAGACTTGTCTCCAACATTCACCGGTTCGTTTTATTGAACAGACTTATCTCCAGCATTTAATATTTCGTCATATTAGTCAGACTTGTTTCCAAAATTAACCGTTTCTTCATATTGTCTTGTTATTGACTTGTCTCCAACATTAACATTTTGTTTGTGTTGATCAGGCCTGTCTGCAACATTCTGTTTTCGCTTTCTATTACCCTTGTTTTTTGCATTTCGATGGTGGCGTCTAGTATAGATTATTGCCGTCTGTTTAAAAAAACAGCAACGCTTGCCAAGAAAGATACCAACTCCGCTCCGCTCCGTGTCCCTCGGGCTAGTCAACTTCTGCCAATCGATATATCCCAAAACCGAACCAACTGTAAAAATGTTTTCTCGTTTTCATGGCTCTATTAGTCTTTTATAAATGTCAAGGCCCGTATGTCTAGTATTTCTAAATAGGAAGACTTTTTTTCTTTATTGTTTGCCTGTTTTCCTGACCGACAGTAAATTGCAACGGTGTTTTTTTTTTATATTTAAAAAAATATCTACGTAACATAATACAAATGTTTGCTGAAAACTGAACATAATGTCATGGCAATTTATTAAGCCTTGCAGATTGGAGTTTAAATTAAATCAATAGTCGCTAAGATACCAAGCAAGAAATTTAAATAACTTTTTAGCACGTAGGGAATTATAAACTTTTAGATCGATTTTCAGAAGATTGGTTAACTCTCTCTGTCAAAACATTAGTTGGTGTTGGTCGGTGAATATTTACTTAACCCTCTACCGGCATTGTAATATTGGTGTTGGTGAGCATCTGATAGATAATAGTTGATTGATGTTCGAACGCAAACATATCGTGAAACTCAAACTTGTTGTTTTATGAAACCACCTGACTGCCTGACTGCCTGACTCCCTGACTCGCTGACTCGCTGGTACCCACGTAACATCCTTGGAGGTGATCTTGAACAGAAATAGGAAAAACTGCACAAAATTATTATCTACTTGCTTATTTTTAGGGGTTTATGTTTAATTTTATTATCAGTGTTCCTGTCGACAAGGTTTTAGTATAAAATTATAAATATGGCATTTTTGTACGCTATCAATTTTTAACAATCAACACGCAGACTGGCAGACTGGCAGTGCCCATATTACCCTGTTAAAAGCTCCCGGAATATTTTTATAGCCAACTAGTATTGTAGTTACTACCCGGCTTAGCACGAGTTTTAACACACTTTTCTCGTCGCCTTTTTCCTTGTACAATATGACGACTTGCCTGAATTTTTGACAGTTTTGTGAATATTTCAAAGCTCCATAGCTCATGGTGGAAATTACGTTGCGAAAGAAAATAGTTGTGCTGCCCTGGAAATTATCCTATTATAAAAAGTAGTGGTAATATTACTTAAAGTTACGGTGTTGCCACGGCAGTTAACATCGATTAGAAAAAGACGCCAATACCTTTGAATGAAAAAAATCCATGTCATTATATTTTAGCGCATCCGCGAGAATCAATCCTTTTCCGACTCTAAAAGATGGTAATAGTTTAATTGATATTAGTTCATTTAAATCTCATCATATTCTCTTTGGCATTTAAGATTCCTTTTGATTTGTATAACCTTCAGCGAATTGAGAATTTTCGTGCAGCTTGTTTAAAATTCGTTTTACCGAAAAGTCCTTGTATTATCCGCAAGGTCCTGCCACATCCTTTGAATAGAATAATGACGAAATTCTCGCACCGGGACCATTGCGTGAGTCAGCAAGATCTGCCGGTCGGTCGACAGGCGCGTGGGACTCTATTCGCTATTCGTTCCGGAGATGTTATTTATCGGTGGTCAGTACAACAGACAAACAGACAAGAAAACATTATTTATAAATTCAATATTAAACATCCGCACGCAAGTCAATGTGGACTGTGGAGCGGATTCCTCGATCGATTTGCGTAAAGCGTGTGCAACAACTTAGTCCATTTTATAAGGTCATATAATACGAGAATATACTGCTATAATAGATAGGTACCTTTTGCAGCAGATCTTCATACAGATTTAATGGAAGTAGGGGGGATGTATTCAAATATTGTCAGGTTATTCGAAACTCGGTACGGTTTTTCTCTCTTTTTTATGAACGCTTTGGTAACAATTTGATATATGACTACTGGAGAGATGCAGATATGATAAAATGCTACAAATTGTGTTTTCAACTAGAAAGTTAGATTATAAGGATTTTTAAAATTGGTTTAGTCATAGAGTCTTCAGCTGGTTTTCTTAAGCATTTTCTAGAGTTTTATTAATTATTTGAATGATTTTTCCCTATTTTTAATAATCCTATGGGTCTATCTGATTACAGTAGCGTATCCTAACATTACTTAAAATTTCCCCAATTTAAAAAAAACGGTGTTTTTGGTTGGTTTTTTGAATGGAAAAAGCTATCTGAGTATTCCTCGTACGCCTGTACTGAATAACATGTACCTCGATCTCTAGAGGCAGTTCACATATCGCATATGGTATTATATTTCACAATGACGTGTCTAATAAAATGTGTCCTTGTTTCCCAAGTTGACACAACAAAAGCTTTGCCGTAGCGTTTTCCAGATGGTCGGCGTTGATACGCTTATGGATAGAAGATTTGAATTTATTTTTCTGTAACGCTTGCTCTACAAATTACTTATGAATGAAATTTAAAGGAGACGCTCTGATTTGTATCTTAAAAAAATTATCGTAACGTCTACCATACCTACCTCCTTCTACCTTAGTAAATATTATGCCAATTCGTGCAAGTGTTTCTTTAGCGAGTACATATATTTTAAACCCTATATTCGGATTGTGCTAGAGACATTTCGCAAAGTTAATTCCTATGCCAAACAAGTAAAGCAATCAAAACTTTGAAACGTGCTAAATACAGAAACAATTTCAATAGACCTCCCTATAAGCCAGTAAGTGTGTAATACGAGTTTAATCCTGTGATTTCGAAGCCTTATTTTAGAATTCATAGAAGCTTCAATAGTTATTAGCATATTATGTCCCCGCTATCGCTTTTTATCCAGACGATGACATAATATGCCAATATTTAGTTGGAATTTTCTCTATATTTTATATTAACATTTTAAGCACCATCGTTGTCAGCATTTACCTACGCTCAATTGAAGGCGCGCCAAAAATACGTTAAATTTTACATGACCATGTAACTTTATAATTCGAAGGCTTCAACCAAGATAATGTTAACTGTTAACATTAAACAGTTTATCCTTACTTTTTTTAGTTGCGAAATATGTTCACACTTTGTTTTAAAATTCCTTCGCGAAACTTTTATAGATACTGTTTTGCCAAATGTCCGAGGTCACGGCTGACTGTTTATATTTGATGTGGTTTCTGAAAGCGTGGCATAATGCAGCAGCTATGCAGGTTTTCTGTATTATCACACCTGCACAAGATTACGCAAATATAATGCCAACAAATATTTATGCAATTCATAAATAAGCCTTACGAGATCACAACTATTTATAATCAGTGACTCAATATTAAACGATTTTAATCCGGACTATTTATTATATTATGTATAAAAAGATAACTGTTTTCAAAACATAATTCTACTTTTTTTTACTGGCGCACCCAGTTTTCAGTTATTTATTTGTTTTTTTTACACTTAACTCGACTAACGAGGTTATGGACTAAAAATATAGCGGTGTCATAGTGGTATAACTTCACTTTTAAATACACGCATATGTTAACGCCGTCATTGTAATAACGTAGATGTGCTTTAAAAAATGTAATTTATGGTTCCGGTTATTTGTGGCTAAAGCAAATGCACGGCTCCGGCTGGCGTCACTGAAAGCGAACGTGCCGCTTGCCGCATTTACGTCATCTGCGTCTCTCCAAGACTCGGATAAATATATAATTATATTCCCCGACTGCGAACATCCCTAATTTTACATTGGCTACGAATTACCAATAAAGATTTAACTATATTTTGATAGAAAGCAGTCACTTTGTGGTTAGACATATTTAATGAAAATAAAACAATAACTTTGTTTATAACCACGAAAATTTTATTTAATTTTAACGAAGCTTGCTAGGGTACAAAAATTAAACAGTTTAATTAATCAGTTTAATTTTTGTACCCTGAAGATGCTTATGTTAAGCGAAACCGGTCGGTCGTAATAAAATTAAATAAAATTCTCGTGGTTATAAACAAAGTTATTGTTTTATTTTCATTAAAGATTTAACTTTTAGTTTTACGTAATGCACCATCACCAGCACTTTGACAATAAAATGTAGAAATTTTATAAAATAAAAGAAAAAAAATAGTTGTCGAGTAACTCCAATTTTGAAACAAATGTGATCTCCCGAATTTGACAGGAAAAACCGCGTAACCCTTTTTTTTATCTAACTATGCTTTTCATCTTTCTTCTAATAATATAATACATGTATGGTTTATTTGTAATAACATTATTAGATTATAATGTAAGATCATCCCCTTTCGGAAAGTACCACTAATTTCTCAAGACTAGCAGTTGGACCATAGTGTTTTTTTAAGTTTTCACCCGTATCTTTGAACTATATGTATATTGATGTTTCCATTTTGGACATTTGAAATGAGTGCAGCGACCTCTTCTTTTTACATTAATTTGTCAGACTATATGTATCTGGATAGATGCATTAATTTTTTAATTCTGTGACAGTTTTATGGATGATCTATCATACTCCTTATGCAGCCAAGGCTTTGTTCGATTCAGCTTTCCCAGAAACGTGGATGTTTGAACGTCTGGCCGTGCCTACTGCGTGCAAATTATTTCTATTATACGATCTACCATATCTGGTAATGGAAATTTATGTGGCTAGACTACCCCCTAATTTCTGAGGGGATGGTTCGGCTGCGGAGGTTCCACTGCACAACTAGTTATATATAATGCGCAGATTATCCAGAGAAATCGGAACAATATTCCGGTGCCTCCAGTACTAATCTGTCAGCACAACCATTACTGTAACATGAACATATTCGTACATGAAATAATTAACGTATATATTAATCCGATATGCGAATTATAAATAATACAAAATCCGGAGTATAAAACGAGTGTATTTTTAAATTTTCATTCTATACCGCATTGTAAATATGTTGAGGTTTGCGGTGCGAATTTTTACTACTAGATTAAATTAAGCGAATTCTTCGTTTTGAACCACTAATTTTATGCCGAATTGTTTCGAAAGAACCCTTTCTTAGTCTGGCTTTTATCCGGAACGAAAAAAACTATCGAAAATGTTCACAATCACCTTTTTTACATTAACTCCACATTGTCTATGTCGTCTTTGAGGAAGCTGTGCGGAAGGTCTTTCGTTGAGAGGAAGGAGTGGATACGAGTTTTAAAGAGACCCATTTTGTAGGAGGGAGGAGACACAGAGGCCGGCAAATCGTTCTACAGCTGGGTTGAAGAACTGAAGAACGAGTCGTACATAGAAACGATCCGTTCTCATGTACAAATGTCAACCGTGTACAAATTTGGGACGTACGTTTGGCGTGTTTCCCGACCGGAACGGAAGAGATCAATGACGCTAGTTCCTCAGAGCACCTTCCATTGAAATAACGGTATAATAAGGACAGCATCCCCACCTGGCGCATGTGCTCTAAAGGCAAAAACTAGAAGCTTTTTTCGATAGTATTTTACGCCTCTATATCTAGTGTGCCGATTGATGCATTTTAGTATCTGAACACCGCTAGGGAGGACATGCGACATACGAAGCATGCTGTAGACAGTGTTTACTTCTGTTTAGCGAGTGTGATATTGTGTGTACGGTGTAGGTATAGATTAGCGACTTGCGCTAGTTGGCGGGCGCTTGCTATGCGAAATATTCGGTCCGATCGCCATTACACATTACATCACCGCTCCCGTGACGACGCGAATCTTCTCTCTTGTTGGCTCGGCTCGGTCATATCTCCTCTCATCTCATCTAGCGCCAGGAATCTGGGAGATCCCATGCTAGATGGATAATCTCATACATTACGCTGGTAGTACTGAAATGGCTCACGCATTTGACTTTGAGACAATTCTCTGCAGCGTAAAAAACACACTGGGCTTTTGCGCATATTAATATAATTATATGGACGGCTGTAACCTGGGTCTTGTGAGGGGAATTATAAAATCGTCGGGTTCGAAACCCGGCCGAGGCAAATAAAATGTAATCTTTATGGGCTATTTCACAAACATCTACGTAAAAATTTTAATAAAATTATATTATTCGTATTTACACCTCATACCGCAATGGAAGATACTTTCAGTATCGCGCTCAGAGTGAAATGAATGGAAACGATGTTTGAAATTGCTTAACTGTGTTTACGGACCAAATCTGAATAGCCAGGCACTTCTTAACCTTCCTCTTCCCCTTTCCTTCTCCCCTCACCAACTTCATTTGACCTCACGGCATAACTTAAATGGGGATGCCATAGTCCCGGTGTGACTGGTACACCAGTGGGCCCTGAATCTTTAGGGCAGTTGGAACTCGCGTGCAGTATCGCATTAAAAAAATACAAAGTAACAATCAATTATTAGGAAAAATTGGCAAATAATTCATCTTATAATAGACATCACTTTAATGTTTCATTTCAAAAGGTATTTTCCTGATAGAGATAAAACAGCATTTTAGAATATGTTTGAAATATAATAATCCTTGAAGCATTGCTCTTGAAAAATACTATGCGGCAAAAGTTACAATTTATAATCCTGTCAACATATTTCTAATACATTTCAAAATGTATTTTCCGTGATGAACACATCATTTTTAATACTTAGTACGCTGAAAAAAAATGTCCCTGAATAACAACCGACTCTAAAATGCTTTATAAGTTTTTCAAATAATACGCAATTCTGACGCGTTTATTTACTTTCAATGTGTGTAGCAACTAGCTGGCGCATTTGTTTTGAGCTGTAATATATTTTCTTTTATAAAAATAGCTTCTCTGCCATTTCTTGGTGTTATAAAAACTACTCGTGAGTGAGGATTGCATTATGCAGTGCGCAGTGGACGATCTTGTGTTTAGATTCTGTTTCCATCTGTTATTGTTTTGTATTCATAACGGTTTTGTTTTCAATTATTTATAAAACAATAACTTTGGATTTCTTGCCAAATTTTCCATTTGAATGTTTTGAGCAAGAACAATATTTACCTCACCCACCACCCATAATACTCAGTCTTCGAGCCAACCAAAATCCATTCAAAGTTTCGCATTTCAGCAAAATGCTTCCAACATGCCAAGCGGCAATATGAGAACCGACAATTTGTTGCGGAAATGAGTTTATAATTTTTTCGATATTTCTTTAATGTTTTTGAGGTTCGACAATGCTTTGAAATATCGCCCAATTTTTGACATTTCCTAAATCTATCCCCCACCTCTTTGTTTTGTAATCTACGTTACCGGTACGAATGCAGTTCAGAGTTTTTCCGGGTTGTAGCCAAAAGGGTGAAGATTCACAGATCAAATAATACAAAGAGATCCCCTAACACGCAAGGGGGAGAAACCAAAATAAGAGGGACAGGGGCGAGCTAGGCCTGCCGCCAATTTAAGCATAACAGCAACTAAGTAAAAATGTTCGGCGAAGTATTTAGTTTGACCCTTAGCCGTCGAAATCGTACTTAGGGCAAGTCTATCTATTCTGACGTCATCGGTGAAGATTGAACTCCGATAAATGATGGCACCGGTGAAAAAAGAAGACAAATGATTTATTTTTCATTACTGTATAATACTATTCTTAAGCCTTAAGGATTAATATTTTTTGACAATGGGTTATTTTCATATCAAATGCTCCATTGTTTAACCACGAAAACAAAACTGAAGGGTACCGGTAAAAATGTAAGGAAGATTTAAAGTTTATTTTTAAGATTCTGATCGTCATATTTTTATTGTGATTTAAAAACCTCATTTTAATATTTAATCATTGTAGATAATAATATTAACATAACACAAATGAAACATGAAAACGGAAAAAAACGACAGAAAATAAAAAGATTTCAGTCGCATCTGGGAATATAAAGGAAGCTGCCAATAATATGGGATTAAAAATGGGGAATAATATTTACCAATCTTGAATTTGAGATATGATATCGATGAAGATGACATAAATTGAACTGGTCTCATTAGCTAAGTTGGTTAAGCGGTTGCCCCAGATAGACAGAGGTCCTGGGTTCGAGTCCCAGATGCGACTGAAATCTTTTTATTTTCTGTCGTTTTTTCCGTTTTCATGTTTCATTTGGGTTATGTTAATATTATTTTCTACAAGATTATATAGCATTTATCCAGGAATCCAGAATTTAATAATAATTATTATTATGTTCACTAACGCGGAAAAATACTATACTCCGTTTAAAAATAATCGGTAAAGCATGCGCGCCGGGTTGGACGGCTAAATGTTCTCTGTTCACCTTCAGAAATAGCTTTTATCACATGAGGAGTATCCTTGACAGTTGCGTTTTAATGTTTTCACCGATCTATTCCGTGTTCCCCACCGCCATGCCACGATGCCACTCAAATAGCCCGAGCTCGCCACTCTCACCAGTCGCCATGCCCCCTCAGCCGATAACGTCTTCCAGATAGATGGGACTGCCCGACTGCTCGACTGCTGGTAGCTAGCGGCACCATGGTAACAAGCATTCAACAGCATGATCTCACAGAACTGATGTCACCGATTTGTATGAGAACCTTCGACTTCTACGCTCCAGACAAGTCAACGAAACGGCGACCGGATAAATCAACGCATGTATGAATCGGCATACTTTTTAAACGTGAATTAAAAGTACGAAAAAAACCGTTCCGAAAATCTAATCAAACCTAACATAATTTATTTAAAAAAAGAAAAATATATTCTAAAAATACATTAAGTAATTATGTTAGGTTTTAGGTTAGATTAGATTGTCGGGCTAGTTTTTTTTCATACTTTTAATGACTTTATATCACTTTTTTTCGAAAGGGCTGTCAACGCGGTCCCAGTTACAGGGGACCGAAAACAAACCGGTTCTTTATCCAGTTACTATTGGATTGGAAAAAAAAACAAAAGTGTGCCGATTCGTACGTGTGTTGAATTATCATTGAACCCAGCGAAATATAACATCTGTTCAAGCATGGATTTCGGTATTTGAAAATGTTGGATCAATATAATCAAAAGTGAGGTAAAATTGAGGTAATTTCGGGCACACGGACACGCCCACAACGCACTCTAGTGATAATTTGCGATGACGTCAACGCTGGTTTGCCAGTAGCTTCCACGTGCGGCCGTTCCGCGTGGCTTTTGTAATGCCGGTTGAAGTTATAAAATAGACTATTTAGTACTGTTAAAATACCATCCACACGAGCGCGTGTTCCTTACTCTTTAATTTCCGTTGACACTGAATTATAATTAATTGCCCACGTAAGCGTGTAAAAGGTATCCTCGTAGCTCGTAGCGATTGTCAAAGAACTTTCTCCATTCGAGGCATGGTTTTTCAGTATGCTCATCGTATCTAAATAGCTAATTCCCTAATCATTTCGCGGTCTTTTATTATGAAGCCATGATTTTAAGAGGTTATTTTATATGCACATATTGCACACTTTGCACATATTGACATTGAAAAGAAGCATCCAGAGGAACAAAATAATCAACACAACAAATATCCGTTTGATTAGCTGGATTGAATTTTTGACAACAGAACTCGTTGCAATAATATTATATAAAGTTGATGAATCAGCCGGCGCGTGATAAAAAAGGCAAGTTTCGTTGTAAGTACCTATATGGAAATAATATAAATAAATCGTCTATAAGTGGCTTCACCACAGTTAAGGCGAAACAGTTGTCACGCGTTATAATAATTACCTTGCAGAACTTTTTTTTATAAAACAAAATATACAACTCAAAAAGTCCCGATGAACTACTTTTTTTAGTTTGTCTAACGGGAGGTTGTTATCAAAAACATAAAATTTACAGACAAGGTTACAAAATATGTAAAAAAAAAACATTAAAAAATACAATATATAAAATAAAAACATACAAGCCATATGTAACAAGCTTAAAACATAAATATTTATAAAGAATATTACTCTAAAATATTTCTGCAAAAATATATTAAAAAAAAAAAAATTTAAAAATGAAGTAAGCCATTTTTAAAATTAAATAATAATATTCAATAAAACAAACACATTGTTATAAACCACTTGTTGTATTTTTACGCAAACCGGTTTCGCTTAGATCAAGCTTCGTCACGGCAAATATAATAACTGACGAAGCTTGATCTAAGCGAAACCGGTTGGCGTAAAAATACAGTAAGTTAGTGGTTTATAACACAGTGTTTGTTCTATTTTAAACTAGCTGATCGGGTTACTCGGGTTTATATAAAGTTATGATATTGTGAATTCTTGCTTGTCATTAGGGTGCCATAATTGATTTCACAGCGAAAGTAACTATCTCTAAACAAAGAAACTATTTGAAAATTTTATTTCATTCCAAACGTTTATTTTTTCAAAACATATCTGAATAGTAGAGTTCTTATGTAGGTACATACTTGTGTTTTTCATTTTAAAAATACTCTACCCAAAAAAATATATTCTTTTGAATATGCAATCTGTGGCTAACCTAAATAAAACATGGCGGGTTTCATACTATTTTTAAAAAGTTATAGCAACAGTTTTACATATTCAAACTACTTTCTAAACCTTCCTGGCACTAATAAGAACAAACTGTGCTATTTTCAGCGAAACCGGTTCAGTGATTCCTAGAACATCGAGGACAATGAAATAAAGAAACTTACATTGATTTATATATGTATAGATGATATCAAACCCCAAAGTAATTGCTTCTCATGAAAATATAATTGATAATAGTCATTATTGAATTTTTAAAAACTTTTAATTAAAATGGAGCTCTACAAATCAAACAATAAATATTTTTCTATTAATTCGACAGCGGCTAATATGTCGATGGGCCGGTATTCCATAACTAACTGTATAACTGCAACAAGTCCGAAAAACCATAACATATACTATGAGTATCAAACTATTCGCCAAAGGGAGCTCTAGCCAGTTTTAAATAGACACAAAAACAATGAAAATGAAAAATATTTTTTTAAATCTTTAAACACTCAAATGTAACTAGTTTATACAAATGTGTTTTTAATTGATTCCATTTTGAACCGACCATTGTCCTATGCACTTCATTTACGAACAGAAAGAACAGCGAAAACTAATAAAATATTGATTATATGAAATAAACAGTTTTTGAGTCGATGCCGTTTAATAAATTATATTGCCATCGATGTATTTACCCAAGCTTAGTGATAAATACACGTTTTATAGGTACTACTCTACCATATGTTGGGCGTCTCCGTGGTTTGGTTCAAACAGATTAGATTAGATAATAATGTATCGGGCGACTTCGCTGCTTTTTACAGACACGAGTTAAAACTGAACGGAAACGTGGTGTCTTAGTGCCAACACCAATGTCTGACCGTCTGACCGAGAATTGTTGGAAGAGAAATACCGAAAGACTGAAGATTTTCAACGCACTTTTATGACTGAACGCTAGTTTCAGTGGTATTAAAAAAA
>JAHDVE020010370.1:0-27764 GCA_022606495.2 Halesus radiatus
TTATGCATGTTCCACTAAGTCAGCTTTAAAGGTACACACGATGACGCACTCTGGCTTAAAACCGTTTTCCTGTTCGGAATGTAGTTTCGCAGGTGCCACTAAGTCAGCTTTAAAGGTACACACGATGATGCACTCTGGCATAAAACCATTCTCCTGTTCCGAATGCAGTTATGCATGTTCCACTGCTTCGGCTTTAAAGGTACACACGATGAGGCACTCTGGCTTAAAATCATTTTCCTGTTCCGAATGTAGTTATGCATGTTTCACTAAGTCAGCTTTAAAGGTACACACGATGATGCACTCCGGCTTTAAACCATTCTCCTGTTCCGAATGTAGTAATGCATATTCATCCAAGTCAGTTTTAAAGGTGCATATGATGACGCACTCTGGCTTAAAACCATTTTCCTGTACCGAATGTAGTTATGCATGTTCCACTAAGTCAACTTTAAAGCTGCACACGATCCTGCACTCTGGTATAAAACCATTCTCCTGTTCCGAATGTGCTAATGCCTATTCATTCAAGTCAGCTTTAAAGAAGCATATGATGACGCACTCTGGCTTAAAACCATTTTCCTGTTCCGAATGTAGTTATGCATATTCCACTAAGTCAGCTTTAAACGTACACACGATGACGCACTCTGGCTTAAAACCATTCTCCTGTTCCGAATGTGGTAATACATATTCATTCAAGTCACGTTTAAAGAAGCATATGATGACGCACTCTGGCTTAAAACCATTTTCCTGTTCCGAATGTAGTTTTGCATGTTCTACTGAGTCAGCTTTAAAGATGCACACGATGATGCACTCTGGCTTAAAACCATTCTCCTGTTCGGAATGTTTTAATGCGTATTCCAGAAAGTCAGTTTTAAAGAATCATATGATGACTCACGCTGGCTTAAAACCATTTTCCTGTTCCGAATGTAGTTATGCATGTTCCTCTAAGGGAGCTTTAAAGGTACACACGATGATGCACTCTGGCTTAAAACCATTTTCCTGTTCCGAATGCGGTTTTGCATGTTCCTCTAAGTCAGCTTTAAAGGTACACACGATGATACACTCTGGCTTAAAACCATTCCCCTGTTCCGAATGTGGTAATACATATTCATGCAAGTCAGTTTTAAAGACGCATATGATGACCCACTCTGGCTTAAAACCATTTTCCTGTTCCGAATGTAGTCATGCATGTTCTACTGAGTCAGCTTTAAAAGTACACAAGATGGTGCACTCTGGCTTAAAACCATTTTCCTGTTCCGAATGTAGTTATGCATGTTCCACTAAGTCAGTTTTAAAGGTACACACGATGATGCATTCTGGCTTTAAACCATTCTCCTGTTCCGAATGTGGTGATTCATTTTCATACAAGTCAGTTTTAAAGAAGCATATGATGACGCACTCTGGCTTAAAACTATTTTCCTGTTCCCAATGTAATTGTGCGTGTTCCACTGCTTCGGCTTTAAAGGTACACACGATGAGGCACTCTGGCTTAAAATCATTTTCCTGTTCCGAATGTAGTTATGCATGTTTCACTAAGTCAGCTTTAAAGGTACACACGATGATGCACTCCGGCTTTAAACCATTCTCCTGTTCCGAATGTAGTAATGCATATTCATCCAAGTCAGTTTTAAAGAGGCATATGATGACGCACTCTGGCTTAAAACCATTTTCCTGTACCGAATGTAGTTCTGCATGTTCCACTAAGACACATTTAAAGATCCATATGATGACGCACTCTGGGTTAAAACCATTCTCCTGTTCCGAATGTAGTTATGCATGTTCCACTAAGTCAGCTTTAAAGGTACACACGATGATGCACTCTGGCTTAAAACCATTCTCCTGTTCCGAATGTCGTAATGCCTATTCATTGAAGTCAGTTTTAAAGAAGCATATGATGACGCACTCTGGCTTAAAACCATTCCCCTGTTCCTAATGGAGCCGTGCATGTTCTACTAAGTCAACTTTAAAGAACCATATGATGACGCACTCTGGCATTTAAAGCAACATATGACTCTGGCTTAAAAGCATTCTCCTGTTTCGAATGTAATTATGCATCTTACTCTAAATCAGATTTAAGGGTACATTTGATGAAGCACACTGGATTAAAACCATTACCGTGTTCCGAATGTTCTTATAAAAGTTAAAAGAAGGCAAATTTAAAGGTACATATGATGACGCATTCCAGCTTAAAACCATTCTATCTTTAAAGAACCATATGTTGACGCACTCTGGCTTAGAACCCTTTTTCTGTTTAGAATGAAGTTTGCAAGTATCACTTAGTCAGGTTTAAGTCATCATATGATGACTCACTCTGGAGTTAAACCATTTTCGTGTTCCGAATGAAATTATATATGTTCCGCTAAGGCACCTTTATAGAGCCATATGATGAAGCACTCTGTAGGTAAACCATTTTCGTGTTCCGAATGCAGTGTACATTTTGCACTAAGTCACATTTAATGCGACACAACTACGCACTCTGGCGTTGAACCATACTCGTTTTCGTAATGTAGTTTTGCATGTTACACTCATCAGGTTTAAGGTACATTTGATGAAGCACTCTGGCTCAAAACCTTTATCCTGTTCCGAATGCAATTATGCATATTCCACTAAGTCTGTTTTAAAGCAACATCCGATGAGGCATACTGGGTTAAAACTATACCATAATAAGTAGTTGGTTTGGTGTTAACTCTCGGGACAAGCAATCACTCGGATTGTCCTGTCATGCAATGTGATGTGTAAATTATTTGGTTTCATAATGATGATTTGATCGATTGTTCTGAATTTTACTAATGCGGTTTGCCATCGATGAGGGGACTAGTGAATCGATCCCAATGCGATAGTTGAGTCAGAAATTACAACATGATTTTATTCGGCATCGAGTTGAAGGCGCGTTATACACCACTCGGCATAATTTCGACAATAGCAGCGCGGCACATATCTCCCAACCTCGCCAGTGAAGCTGTTTATGCGGGTGCTACCTCAAATTTAGCGCAGATCAAATATACAAGGTTCTGATTGCTCTCAGAATTATTTGATACGTGTATGTAAACCTCTCCACCGTATTCTTTTACACTGACATCCGCGAAAGCCAGTAAAGTGATAACATCGTCATTATTATCGACTACTATATGTCGAAGAATGCGGAAGTTCTGCAGTGAGGACTGTTCTGAATTAAATTACTCCCTAGCATTCCTGATGCTTGGCGGAGGAGTAGTATCCCAATTTATTTTCAGTAACCAACCTTACGTGACCTAATTAGTAATTTTTCATACAAGATTACAGGTGCTGCAAACCCTCTCACTTTCCATAGACGTGCGATCTTAGGTAGTATTTTGCGTTTATTGCATTCGCTGGACCCCAAGTTAACACTTGTGAAAGTATCCTGCGACGGAAGCAAACGAAGCCCCAGTATCTTTTGACAACTCCCATAATAGAATTCGACATCATTAAACAGACGGTTAAATTCCGAGACCTATAGTAAAACATTGGGAAAATTACTAGAAAATTAAACTCAATCAAATTAACCATGAATCCATCACGATATAAAATAAGATATCTTTTACAACGTAGATGTCGTCCATTGCGAAAGGTCGGTGAGGGGAATATGAATGAGATGTTTGAACTGACTTATTAGGTACCTCTGTACCTACCCGATCGCTGCCGGCTTTATTCGCGAAACCTTGAATATCTACAATAAATAGCGTATAGCTTGGCAATAAAATGTGGACATTCAAAAAAAGTATAACTAAAAAATTCATTACTATGGCAAGCTATTCACTTTGTCTTTGATATTAATTTTAGTACGAAAATTTAGTATTTTTTATATCTAATATAAAATACTTTTATTAAATACGGTTATTTCGACACACAAATATCAGAAAGACAAAATCGCATTTCCGTGTAATTATCTTCCTTTACAAATCGTTACACAATAAAAAAAAATTAAACCTAAAATTATCTCAGAATATGGTGTGGAATCATCCTCTTACAAAGAAAAGTAAGATTGGAAAGCACAATTAATTTCTGAACTCCGTTTGGTTTAAGTAAAACATATATACCTGGACCATTGTGTTTTTTAAACTAATTTTGATTTCCTGTGAGCCATCTTTGTGTTGTCATTTAAACACTTTAAAACGATCGCAGCGCCTTCATTTTTTGTCTACTTTTCAATATCAGACTGTACATATACGAGTACTTTTAGCAGTGAATCAGAGAATTTGTTTGCATGATTTCTGAAGGAACAAACCTCCCGAAAGGTGCAATCTGGCGTCATGAAAATTTCCACAATCGAACCCACCGGCCTTAAATAAATTAATCAGTTGGTGTGAATACCCAATAGCACTTTGCCCGGACATCATCACCCTAGTGGCAATGTCGTTCTTGTAAATATCTCTGGAGGTATTCTACTCGGCAAGGGGATGTGATTCACGTTCGGCAAGTTGAACACCGCAATCGGGAACAAACACGAGTAAATTCATATGCTTCGTAGGGGATCATTGTCGTGAAATTGATAAATAATCCCTTGGAAGCGCCGATGACCTTTTTTAACCGCCCGTCCTTGGGTTTTTTTTTCATTAGATTTTACAATAACAATAAGTGTTTACAATATACCAACTTTTACGGGAGAGACGAAAACACCCGAACACAATCGGAAGCTTCGGCTGACCTCGAAATACTAAACGAGATGACGCAGGAACAAACTTGACGTATTCGAATGTTTTGTAGGTTTCGGGTATAGGTTTTTTTTTCTACCTGAACGTACGGGATACGGCTTGTTGCGTTCGGGCGATAATATAACGGCCGTATCACGCACGTTCGTATAGGTAGGGCGGTTAATTAGAATCTGTAGATTTGTGGTTGTGTTATCGCCTCGCGGTGCGCAGTAATTAGGAATATAATAACCATGATCTTGCAGTCTGTCGGGATTGACCGGGGATATCCCTTGTCAAGATACTCTGTTATTACGTTATTGCAATTTTATCCCAGGTATGATGTTATTTTCTGTCTCTTATGTATCATATTTATTTGAAATTTGTTAATATTGCTTCAATGATAAAAAATATTTAGTTGTAATTTACTAGCCACGGGTCTTGCTAAAATGCCCTAGTTATAAGTCTTGGTTTTAAGTCACTAGTTATAAGTGTTAGTGGTAAGTCACCGGATATGAGAATTAGTTATAATGTCTTGTATTTTTTCGGCATTCACTAAATAGCAATTTCTAGACATTTTGTTTGGAATTTTTAATTTACCATGTACTTTTGCAATTTTTGGTTTAATAAATTCGCTACCGGTTTCGACACAACCTTGCCATTACTAGAGTTATTAAAACTTTTTAAGAACGCTAGTTAATGGCACGGTTGTGTCGAAACTGGTAGCGAATTTATTAAACCAAAAATAGCAAAAGTACATGGTAAATTAAAACTTCCAAACAAAATAGTTGTAATGTACTAATTATAATTCTTAGCAATAAGTAACTAGTTATAAGTCTTGGTTGTAAGTCACTAGTTATAAGTGTTAGTAAGTCACCGGATATGAGAATTAGTTATAATGCACTAATTATAATTCTTAGTAATAAGTAACTAGTTATAAGTCTTGGTTGTAAGTCACTAGTTATAAGTGTTAGTTGTAAGTCACCGGATATGAGAATTCGTTAAAATATACTAATTATAATTCTTAGTAATAAGTAACTAGTTATAAGTCTTGGTTGTAAATTACTAACTATAAGTGTTAGTTGTAAGTCACCATCTATGATAATTAGTTCACATGTAATAATTATAATTCAACCACTCGACGAAGTTATTTCTCCCTTAGGTATATTTTTATTCATTTGAAACACACATTATTTAACAATAAAAAGTAACGCTTTGACTGCCCAACTTAGAACAAATACCATTTCAGGACAGTCAAATTGACAAATTTAGTTCATATACATAATAATTAAGTATAAAGAGATGTGAAAAAAAACAGTTGTGTATACCAGATAATTTGAGTATAGTATAGTAGTTAAGTACTTATGAAGAGATGAGAAAAACAAATATTATAGAGTAAACAATTATATATGTGTTTTATTCGCACTGGTTGGTGCTATGAGGAAACAAATGCGTTTAAAATTGAAAAATATTGTTAAGATTTAGTTACGTATCACTCAGCTTTATGAGCCGACAACGTTACTCGGGGATGCAGCCCGACGAGGGTGTAGCAAATAGTTAACATATTAAATATATTTTATTCAGTAAATACAAGCATTTAGGTTAGTAATTTTATGTTGTGTGACGTTTTAGAAATTGGAGCATTTTGAAATATTTTTTATATATTTATTAATTAAACTTTTGTTACATAGTACTAGAGATTTTAATTCCATATTTTATACTATTCTTCCCATATAAGCATTTGCTTGTGGATGGCTGGTGAGTGTACAGTAAATATTAATGTGTTTAGAAGATTATCGAATGATAATGTACTGCCGGCTTAGTTATTTATTTGTTATATTATACACGCCCTGTATGTGTTTTTACATATTTCATTTGTCTCACGAACAGATACAGGAATAACATGTAAGTACCATTCCAAATAATTAGCTACAGAGGCGAATATTCAAAACATACCTCACATTCACTCTAGACACATAAATTAATAATTGTTGAGGATGTATGCAATAATCGTCTGTTTGTATTTGTATTCCGAGCAGTTGAGCACACGAGGTGTGTTCAAAAGAAAAGGTGAAAAAGTGTTTATTTATTCATCAATATCCATTTTCTCCCCTTCAAAGTAATCCCCCTCAGATATAATGCAATTATGCCAGCGCTTCTTCCAATCCTCGAAGCTCTTCTCGAATGCGATTTTCGGTATGGCCATCAGCTCGTTCTTCGATTCTGACATTATCCCATAATTTGTGGCAAAACGCTTTCCTTTCATTGGTCTCTTCAGTTTCGAGAATAGGAAAAAGTCACAGGGAGCCAAATCTGGTGAATACGGTGGTTGAGGCATGATTACGGTATTGTTTGTGGCCAAATAATCACAAACAAGCATTGATGTGTGAGCTGGTGCTTATCGTGATGCAAAATCCATGATTTGTTTTTCCACAATTCCGATCGTTTGAGCCGTATTGCTTCACGCAAACGTTGCACAACTTCCTTGTAGTAATCCTTATTAAACGTAGGACCTGTTGGCAAGAACTCATGATGCACCACGCCATTGTAATCGAAGAAAACAGTGAGCAAAACCTTCACATTTGATCGAACTTGGTGTGCTTTTTTCGGTCTTGGCTCTTGTGGCCGCTTCCATTGGGATGGTTGTGCCTTGGTTTCGACGTCATAATCATATACCCTCGTTTCATCACCAGTTACAGACGCTTGTCGTCATTAGCATTTTCTCGGCCTTCTGTAAAGCGCTTGTACCACTTATAAACACTTTTTTGAGACAAAGTAAACTCACCGAATGCCACAGTCAACATTTTAAGTGCGTTGGGGCACTTTATTCCATTTTTAACGCAAAATTTAATACACAGAAGAACACACAAAAACGTGACTAACCTTTCCAGTTGTCAAAAATAAACCACTAATCCAAAATGGCTGATAATGATAACATATGATAAACATATGTGTACCAACATAACAAAAAATAATCGATAATCGAATGTACACAGAAAACTCAAAATTCACCCATTCTTTTGACCACACCTCGTATTTACTATGTCTGAAAATGTATTACCTTCTGCGTGAAGTCTAGGTACAAGAGAATTTTCGAATGATTCCGTCCTGAAATTATTGTTACGATTGAATAAAATTTTAGAGCGATAGTTCTAGTTAGAATATTAAATTTTGAAAATAAAAGTTAGGGCAGAAAGAAGTCTGAGTTTTTACTGTATATTTTATAGTTAAAATAACTTTGATCTTATGCTTTTTTTATATATGGTTTCACTAAATTGTCGCTCATCTCAACAATGGACCGTCCCAGTGAGATGAGAGACTTATTTTTATTTTTTTTATTTTTTTATTTTTAAATTTTTTTTTTAATTTATGTATAAATATGAACAAATAATAATCTTTTTAAATCCAGACTACCGATAAAGTACCTACCTATAATATATTATTTTACGAAGTGATTATTTTTATTCCATTCTTCAAGTTTGAACCTTGAAAAGTCACGTTAGGTAAAATATCTGAACAAAACCCTTGGTTCTGTGCAGAAACGGGCGGTCCGTTTGATAGATTCGCCTATCTTAACAAACGGACTGCAATCTTTGGAGCACAGGCGTCAGGTGGGAATGCTGTCCTTGTTCTACTGGTATTTTGATGGAATATGCTCTGAGGAACTAGCGTCATAGATCCCTTCGGCACCGGTGCATAGTCGGGAAACCCGTCAAACGCGCACCCAACATTTGTAGATGGTTAACATTTGTCACACGAGAACAGGTCGCTTCTACGACTCGTTCTTGTATTCAACAGCTCGGCTGTGGAATGATCTGCCGGCCTCTTCTGTTTCCTCCCTCCTACAACATGGGTCTATTTAAGACCCAGGTTCACACCTTCCTATCCTCTAAAACACCCTCCACACAGCATTCCCAAAGATGATACAGGCTTGGAGGGAAATTATTTCCCTCAGGGTCTACTGTAAAAAAAGTTATATCTCACATTTTTTCATGAGTTACAAATAGTATTATTTTTTGTTTTTTATTTTTATTTTAGTACATATGTATTTATTGGAAATATGCCAAAAACTTATATACATAAATGTTTATATAATTATAATAATCAATAAACAACAACAGACATTATCTCGCAGAAATGATAATAATAATGAAAAAGAAGCGAAAGGTCGAAAACATATTAAAAAAAGGTATATAAACTAACTCCTTATTGTCACCTGTACTGATGGTACACTGTTTTGGTACTTATTAAAGTCACCATCACATTATCAGTTTGATATTAATGGTAAAACTTTTTTTTAAAAGATTAATTGTGTCATTAAAAACATCTATTTTTAATACAAAAATGTATTTTATCCTTCTTGTTGATTTTCTTGTTGGTGTATTAAGGGTCCAGTATAAGACCGCGTATTCACCGCCGTTAGGAATTTTAGGCCTCAAACTCAAAACCACGGACCACCACGATCCGGCAGCAGGATTGGGGAAATATGGATAATGTAGACCACGCCGGATTAAAAAATGTTCATCGTATTGATGCAATACGAAACAAAAAACATTTGCTCTATATTTTTTTCGTTTATTCGCTGTGTAACAATAAATTAATAGAAGCTTGACAGACTTAACTTAGCAGTCGGAAAAGGGAGGATTTTTTGCCGCTTACTGCAAAGTAAAGCAAGTCGATCTGTTGGTATAGGTTAGGGTAAATGATGAGAATATGTTTTTTTTTTTAATTTTGTATATAATATATTAATAATTGACAGTACCCATACAAAGTACCTTTCACAAAATATTTTTTTTTGTTACTATTTACGTATTTATTTCTTCACATCATAATCTTTTATTTTTGCTTCGGAAATATTATAGAAATGGGTAACGTGGATCACCTGCTCAGAAATACTTGTAAGCACAGTTTTTGACATAGGGAATTATTTTCATGGTTTTTGAATCAAGGAATCCGATTTTCGATTGTCCACTTGTGGATTCAAGATGGTTGAAATGAATTAGATGCTTTTTATATTGTTCTTTCAATGGCTTTGGTTTTTATTAATGGTTAAGGAATCCAATTACATTTAACTTAGAACCAAGATGGCGGATGTGAATTAGATCCCATTTATTAAACGGGAATAAGAATTATTTGTCTTTTGATAATTTTTGGGATTTCGAAACGGCCTTCAATATTGTATACTAAACAGCAGTAAAAATATAACATAGGTAGATAACAGTGATTTACAACCCACTCCAGATGCAGACAATAAGCTTGAATACAATTCACCAGTAGTTCAGTCAATGAAGGCAATAAGAAAAACTGAAATTTTTGCAGGTGAATAATACCTATAACAGGGAGTATTTTCACAAAAGTCTCCTATCTTCCCCTTGCCCCTCTCATACGAAAAGTAGACCAAATATGCTATAATTTGAAATCAAATACGTTTCTAAGGACCTAATAGTGTCCGACATACAGCGGTTCTAAATTATGCAAATTTTTTGTAAGTTATCATTCTTCGCTATTTTTTAGTGTTTTGGTCAATTTTGACAGTGAAGGAGTAATTTTTCGTTAAAGGTTAATGTATACTTTATAAAGTAGGCTAAAGATGGTACAAATTGAAAACAAATTGGTCTCCAAGGACCTAATATCGTCTGAGATACAGTTGTTCTAAATGAAGAAAAATATTCTTTGTTAACCATTCTTCGCATTTGATTTCAGTGTACCTCCAAACACTTTAATTCCGATTTTGAACCAAATCGGTAGAGAACTCAAAATTCAAAATGAACATCGAAATTAATCAGGTTGACATTAAATTTGACATCAGCACCCCCCTAACATGACTTACGCCGCTTTCTAAGCAAATCGGTGTGAATATCTAGAAATTCAAGATAGCCGCTAAAACTATGGATTTTGATAGGCACAGATCGGCATACTTATATATGCAGTCGGGGGCGTCAAGATTGTAAATTATATGGGCACAAAAAATGTTAAGATTTTAAAAATAATTCGTTCATTCATTAGTTTTGCTTTTGACAGCCTGCAAAGATATAATCTTATAGATCTATACCACGTCCGTCAGTTTTTTTCCAGTGCGCAGGTCTTTTATATTGTGCCGTATGATAAATTAATCACCTTTTGGACCATCTTAAAGAACGTTGCAAAGAAATGTGATTACAACAAAAAAAAATCGAAAATACGTAATTCCTACATTCCGGTGGCAGTTTAACACCTCTCTTCCCAGCTATTCGTCATAAAACAGACAAAAATATCGAATTTCAAATCGACGTCCGCTCGCTCCGAAGGGCTTCTCACAACTGATTTACTCCGGCGAAATACATCGTTTTATCAACAATCGCGCGGGCCGGAGATTCTCATAGGTTTTTTGTATGACGGAACTGAATTTAAAAATTCCTGAACTTTGAGGGAATTACAGAGAAAATCTAGATTTACTGAATTATTTTTAATAAACGCTCTTGGTTCTTGATCTTATTTACTCTGAGATTGTGGAAGGATTTTAATTAAATATGTTTGTAATGGGTGCAGTTAACATAACGGCGAAGGCACTGTCGAGCGTTTTGCTTAAAATTACAGTAGATATTTCATATATAATGTAAAAGATTACAGTTTAAGAATTTACGTCACTGAAAACCTTAGACACTTTCGTAACTTTCTGTTAAGAAGTTGCAGATAAATTATGTGTTGTATTGCTTACGTTAGTATACTGCGAAGTGACGTTTAGCGCCTTATTTGAGACTGCCCCCCTAATGTTGATTTGTGATAAAATGTTTGGTGTAGCAATTGATACATGTATAATTTTGTACAAAAGGAATACATCGGAAATCTTCCGTCTGACTGACAGAGATCGTGGTTTATAGTGTGAAATTCGATCATTATACGTTCCAAATTGATCTGATAAACCTTCACGATATGCAATCACACGGGTTAATTTTCTTTGTATGGATTCGATTCTGTAATTATGAATCTCGTAATTAGAAGTCCAAATAGTGGAAGCGTAGTATTGTTATGATAGTACATCATACACGAGTGATAGCTATTTCCAACGAAATTATTTCCGCGTTGCACGCACAGATTAATGAACATCCGGCGCTGCCATCAATACGTGCTGCAGAAGTGTAGAACAACAGTGGACAAACCATCCGGAAATGTCTCCCACATTAAAGGAAAATAGATGTCGTTCGTAGCTTCAAATACTTGGGACATATTATCAAATACCACCTGAAGGACAAAGAAGAGCGATATCCGTTAGAGCAGGTATGCTGTCAAGGCGTTTTCACCTTTGCAGCGCAAACGTCAAAAGAATGATGTTCAACACATTTTACACATCTCTGTATACGTCAGAACTGTGGGTGCATTACACTGCATCCCAATGCCACAAGATAAAAGTCACCTACAATAATGCATATCGCCAACTATTCCGTCTACCAAGATACTGCAGCGCTACAGAAATGTTCCTGGAAGGACGAGTGCACTCTTCCAAGGCAGTTCTCTTCAAACCTTCGGTGCAGAGTGTGCCAATCCAAGAATACCATCATCACTGATATCCATGGATGGAGTCTCCCTTGATGGCCCTCTGGAGACGGGAAACCATCAAATATCCACCATAAACTTGTTCATTTTTCTTTTCTCTCTTAGTGGTTTTGGATATTTTCCCGAGTAATTAGTTTTTCTATGTTTTTCTTTTATTCTTCCTCTTATTTTACGTACCTGTTGTTATTTATTTGTTTGTATTATTATCACATATGTAACGTATTGCATTGCATACCTTCTAGAATAAAGAACTATTATTATTATTAAGAAAGCTGTCTAATAACTCGTACAAGTTATCACCCATTCAACGCGTGCTATACATGACTGCAAGACCACGTTCATCATAACAGTCATCCAGCGGCGCACGCCCAGAATATCGGAAAGAGGAAGCAAGCGCGGCATGTTTCTATGAAAAACACACGATGCCGGTTTCGCTATACAATCAACAAAGAGAATTTACGATCTCGAATATAGGCGTAGTGCGCGTAGATGGACGCTTAACTACTGATCACACGATCATACATGGTTTTACCACACATTCGTCTCAAAGATCTCATTTCTACAGCATTCAGTCTACTTTCATCCTTCCTCTGCCAGTTCCATGCCTCACTGCCATACATCAAGGTTGGTATCAGCACTCCATTGATGACTGGTAGTTTCGCTTCTTTGGACAACTTTTTGTTAGCGCCAACCGCGTTCAGTCCTCCGTTAATGGAGTTTGCTGCATTCACCCTTCTTTCAATATCCCTATCAGTATTTCCACCTCTCGTGAACATACTTCCCAAATACACAAACTCATCGACCTGCTCCAAGTATTCATCATTCACAACTTTACTATATTGCACACTATTTTCGTATTCTCTGTTTCAAACACCATGACTTTATAAATAAATTTAGAACCAGCATAGATAATGGAAACTATGTCGTAGCAATTTTAGTAGACCTCCAAAAAGCCTTCGACACCGTGACTCATGGAATATTGGTTAAAAAATAGAAAAAACAGGTGTAACTGGTCCTGCTCTTAAAACTTATTAAATCATACCTAAACAATAGAAAACAATATGTTACCATAGGAGATAAAAACAGTTAACTCGATAGCATAAACTATGGAGTTCCCCAAGGTTCCATACTGAGGCCTCTTTTATTCCAAATATATATAAATGATATATGTCAATTAAATCTAAATGGTTTAACATTATTGTACGCAGATGAAACAGCAATATTTTACTTTGACAAAAGCCTGGAAATTTTATTAAAAATCTCAACTGGATTTCAATATATTAAACAATTGTCTAATTAAAAATATATTAACAATCAATGTTAAAAAAAACTGGTTATATGATCTTAAGTTCACCAAAAACAAAAACGCCGATTCATAAACAATTACAAATAGAAGAAAGAAAAATACGCAGTTTTGATAGCGAAAAATACCTGGGCCTATATATTGATAAACGCTTGTCCTTTAAACAACACATAGAAAAACTAAACGAAAAAAATCACCCCACTAATTGGTGTATTTGGTAGAATAGCTGATCTTTTACCAGCACACGTTAATAGGGGCCTATACTTTAGTTTAATCCAGTCTCACCTAAATAACTTAATAGAAATATGGGAAACACACACATTACATTCTTGAACGAATTACAAATAATACGGAATAAAGTTAAAACAAAAAAAACTTTTCAATTTTAACCCGGATACCCCCACAAAAAACTATTCCTGAAATGAACTCGCTGAAAATCAGAAAACTGTACGAATATAATACATGCGTATTAATCTACAAAATACAATATACACACGAACACAGCATTAAAAAAAACATCACAAGTACACGAACACTACATAAGCGAATACACTTAAGGCTGTAAGTGGTAAAAGAAGCATAGGCCATGAGGGTGTATATATACACATACAATCTCCATCCCGTAGCATTTCATGATAGCGTCATTTTTTGTTTCTTCGGTACAACAAGGTCCCCATTTGACAAAGCGCTGTCCTCAGAAAATAGGTTATATAGAAAGATTCTTTAAATGTGCTTTTTTGTTTTGAGGGAACGTTTTGACATCTTTAAAAATAATTATATTTAATTATTTTTTTAAAATTAAATAGCTATAGTCGCACCATTGTTTTAATAAATTTACTTGTGTTCCTCTATTCTCGTCGATGGTTTATGACGTCAGAGTTGACAATGGTGTGGCCATAGGTCTAAATCGTGGATAAACTTTTTTCATACTAAAGTGCCTTGCAGACGAGCGGGTGGCCGTGAATAAGGAACTCCAGTCCAATTTTTTATTTTTTTTATTAATGTTGACATGCTAAATTAATTTCCTGCTTTTAAATTTTTTTAAGTTCGTTTTAATGGTTAAAATAATTGTTAAAGTTTTAATTTTTTAAAGCACACCAAAACGCACGAAATCTATGGATTGTTGGGTATGACGTCACATGAGCAGTCGGATTAACGGTTCAAAAAGCGATAATCGATATTTTATGGATTCCATACGATACTTCGAGAACTTTATACTTAAATTTAACTGCTTTTCATTGAAGGAAACATTGTAGAATATCAGTCTCGTTACTATTGTAGGTGCATTGTACCAAAGTATAAAAATACATTCATATCCGCAACTCATTAGCAATTTATCAGCGTTCAAAGAAAGTCCATATCCAACTTTTTTAAAACCTAAACTGGAAGACTAGGCCATATGTTGATAGAGAAATGCGTATTATGATCAGTTTTCTGCGCATGCGTCAGTTTTGACGCATGCGCAGCATCTGCGAACTTGCGGACTAACGGCCGTTCTTCCCAACCTTACTGAGCAACGGCTGAGCCGGAATTTTCCCTCAGCACT
This sequence comes from Halesus radiatus, assembly GCA_022606495.2. Lineage (NCBI taxonomy): Eukaryota > Metazoa > Arthropoda > Insecta > Trichoptera > Limnephilidae > Halesus > Halesus radiatus. Next base: position 15,026 of record JAHDVE020010370.1, read on the forward strand.
GTTCAGATGCACAAATTCGCATTTCCCAACGAAATCTCAGTCAAACGTAGGATCATCTTAAGTTATCGAATTCTGTGGATTAGAGTTCTCCTCAGTGAAAGACTAGTTATAAAAAGTGTCAACAGAGTATCAAATGACAGCGTAAACGTCAAATGTCATAGATATCTATGGTCTCAAACGTCATTCGTTTCGCGAACTATTTTCTGTACCTATTGTATTGACAGTTTTGAACATGGAGAGCGAAAATGAAGATATTTTTAATGTAATACCAATAGCGGGTATGGACAGAGTATATGAAGACAGTGACGATGGAGATATTATTGACATAATTCAAATAGTGGAATGGGCGGAAGTAATTGACGGTAATATTGGGCTACACAGGCGGCGACAGGATGTAGATGTCGATTACGTCGAAATGTTAAATGAAAAAGAATTTTTTAACCGTTTTAGAATGTCAAAAACATGTTTCTTATATGTTTCATGTCGATTTCGTGTTAAGACAAACGTCAACAATGTTTACTTCCGTTTTCGCGGCATCGGTAATAGTCAAGGTAACACTTTATTTTTAACAAATGCGTTTTTAAATATAAAATGATGGTGTTTGTATTACAATATTTAAGACAAATAATATGTATTCATAATAAATAGAAAATTAACTCGTCTATGTTAATTTAACATTGAAAGTGTTTACTTTGATGTCATTTTATTGACTATGAACGTGTGGGGGTACAATTATATTTTCCATAGAAGTGGGCGAGTACTTCATAGACAATTTAGGAAGTTCAAAGATGAAAAATGTTTGGGGACAGTCAAATAGCGCGAATACTTAACAAAACACTTGGCTGATCGGCAGCTCAGTTGATCGTTCGAAAAGTTGGAGAAAACGGCCGTAACAGTCCGTGACAGCAGTAGACAGGTATTAACTTAGGTTTGAAACATTGATGTAACTTTAATGGGTGGAAATAAAAATAAATATATTATGCATTGTAAGAAATAACAGGTTTGAGGTATAATTAGAAAACCTCCGCTTCCAGAATAACTGAAGAAATAATCACCAAAGTGCCAAAGACATTGTGCTGTGCAAGGATTAGATTACTACGTAGACAAATTCGTTAAAATTGGTATGAATTTTCACGCAAAATTTATCACGTAGTTGCAATAAACAATCATAATAATTTTACGGGCAAAATGAACACTGTAAACAGTGAAATTATAAGCTATAAGCATGTTAAACAGGGGAAAAAACTTTATCTATTTATAGTTGGGCTCAAAAATTGCACGTGTGACTTCAGAAGCAGTGGTACCAACAGAACGTGGTGTTTTGGTGGTACCGTTTTTAGTTCACTTTTATAGAACCATTTATAAAATCTACGTATAATTATATACAATAAAAGCTATATATTCTGAATCGCCGTTTTCTGATCTATACGAATATATATTTTTAAAGCCATTATATTTTTCACTGGAGTTCCTTATTGTATCTCTATTGGGTGGCCTAACCGAAAATGGGTTTTGCCGCCAGACCGTGTTGTACAAATTGTTTTATTTCCTACACTTTTGTTGATTTTCCGTGAAATATATTATTAAGAAATTATAGAAAAAAAATTAACAAAAATTGAAAAACGGAATATAGGGTAATACGCATATGATTTAATCCCTTTTTTGCTCATGCACATAAAAAAATTCCACAGGCTCTTAGGACTAGAACAACAAAGTCTCGCTACTTGCGCACTGTATTAAATATGAATTCATTTGTAGTAGGTACTATCAAAGAAATAAATTGCTTATTATAATATTTAGGTTAAAATATTTTTGCACGCACATTGCCGACTGGCAGCACTGATTCAGTACCAAAAACATGGCGTACGTATGATGTAGTAGTGTCACTTTATATGTCATAATTTTAATTAGTTCTTCGAAAAAGTTAACTAACCTCACGGGAGACCGCTCCAAAAGGATTCCATTAAAGAAAGGTACACATTTTTACGACTTTTTCACCATTTTGAGTTTCTTAAAGAGATCCAAACAAAAACAGATGTTCGTAGCATTTTGACAGATGTGTTGAAAGTTGACACAGTCCTCCCGCGCAAGTGTTTTGTGCCATTTAAATCAATTAGAATTATTTCATTTTTGGAAGACCCTCTCAGTGTCTTCCTGGTGAAAGATCAACATGAAGAATCGGATCATTGCTTGAAGTGGCGATGATTGTGGTCTTCTACAATCATCTCTCGAATATGGTATTATCAGTTGGGGTGGTGCCACAAATACTTGCCTGGAGCCTTTAGCAAAGATCCAGAAACTAATCCTGAAGGGTATTCTTAAAGTTCCATTAAGGACGAGTACTGATTTTATTTTTAAGATACTAAATGTCACCAACATGTAAAAAAAAACATTAAAAAATTTCCTGCTGCACCAATTTAAAAATATCCACATGTTTGAAGAAAGAACAAGCACTAGAGCCCCAAGACAATCACATGTAAAATGTTTTAATATTTCAGTTTGTGTCACCTCTTATGGACAAAGAAGTTGTAAATACAATGCTATGAAGCTATTCTATTCCCTACCTGTACCTAGTGACAACAGAAATACGCAAAACAAAAGTTCATTTAAAAGTAAGATCATTGATCACCTCCATTAAACCTGGCGGCCTCCATGGTCGAGGGGTAAGGCTCTCGACTACGAATCCGAAGATCGCGGGTTCTAATCCCGGCATGAGCTAGTAAATTTTCATTTAAAAATAATATATAGTATATTTGCGCACATTCCAGAGTGGAAGATACTCTCAGTATCGCCCCGGTGAAAGACCACCATTCAGAATTGAAAGGTCGCTTGAAATGGCTTTTAGCCGTGTTTGGTGACCAGATCTCAATAGCCAGGTATTTTCCCCACCTTCCTCTCCCCCTTTTCCTTCCCCTCCCCAATACATTCAGCCTCACAACATTCCCCAATTTGGGGATGCCATAGTCTCACTGGCTTTAGACGGTTGGGAGCAGTTGGGACTCTTGTGTGATATTCATATAAAAAAAACCTGTCAGCTTCTAAATTCTTTTATGCCTCTAAATTAGTATGCTTTTGAGAAACATCAAAATTAATTGTTATCTATTTGTCATCTAAATATCCTAGCAGAACAACCGCCCCTGTAAATAGACATCTCGACACAGGCGTTTCACCCCTAGTTAGATGGGCAATACGTCAGCCGAATTAAAATGTTCAAATATATGTACTCGTATGTGTGTAAAATTCAACAATTCCGCTTCACTGATAATATGCATAGGTTTTTAAAATGATACTTTGTTCCAAATTACTAAAAAATAGAAATAATATTGGCACACGCCAAAATGCAAAATAATGCGTTTGAATTCATTTAAACCTCAGTAAAGTTTGAAGTTTTTGGATGGAATTTTAGGTTAGTTTTTCCAAATCCAAACTAAGAACCTAATAACCTGTTTTATGTGTAATAAATATATTGTATTATATTTAAGATAGGATTTTGGGTTCTTAGTTTCGATTTACAGAAAAAAAAAATAATGCGGATTTGTTGAATTTTACCTATGTATATATATATATAAATAAATGTAAGTTTGTTTGTCCTCGATTTTCTCGAATATTACTTGACAGGTTTCACTGAAAATAGCAGTTTGTTTTTATTAGTGCCGGGAAGGTTCAGAAAGTAGTTTGAATGAAATCCAATATGTAAAACTGTTGCTATAACGTTTTAAAATTAGTATGAAAAACATTGAACCCGCCATGTTTTATTTCGGTTATTCCATAGATATAATACTTTGCATATTTAAAAGGTTTTTTTTGGGTAGAATATTTTCAAAATGTAAAACACGAGTAGGTACCTACTTAAGAACTTTATGATTTCCATATATTTTGAAAAAATAAACGTTTGGAATGAAATGAAATATTCAAATTAATGTTTCTTTATTTGGAGATAGTTACTTTCGCTGTCAAATCAATTATGGCTCCCTAACGACAAGCAAGAATTCACAACTTTATTCCAAAAAAAAAATCCCGAGCGAGGCCGGGTTCACATCAGCTAGTAAATAAATAAAAAATACATATCTGAATAGCCAGGTACTTCCCAACCCTCCTTTTTCCTCCTTTTTCCTATCTCCTTCCCCTCTTCACTCCCTTTACTTTATGGTTTAGAATCTCTATGTAATTTTTGATAGCTCTTTATATAATGTTCTAAAATGTAGAAGCCCAGATGGACGTTTAATCAAATAAATAAATAAAAATGTTTTTTTTTTTTATATAATTTGCATACCTATTAAGAATTTTATACGATTGTAAAATATCATTTTTTTATGTGTTGTAATTTCAGTGCCATGTCCTCCTAGGCAGCATGCAGTCCGCAGCTTCTCCTCCGCCCACCCTCTTCCGTGAGGTGCACAAACACGCTTGGCTGCATCATGTTCCCGACCAAGGTCCCGGCAAGGTAGGACCAAGCCGATATTTGCATTCGAATGAACACCGAGAAATCTATTTTTTTTTTCAAATTAATCTCTGCAACTGTATGTAATGCATCTATGCTGAAAAAAGTTAACTTGTATATTTAACAAGATTGCAATCTTTCCAACAAGCCCTCCATTGATATGCTTGGTGTAACCTTAAGTGACCAGCTCAGGTATGGGGCCTTCATCGAAGCCAGAGTAAAGTTAGCCTCTCAGAAGCTAGGTGTACTGTGCAGAGCCCGCAGATTCTGCAGATAGTACACAACTACTGACCCTGTACAAATCGCAAGTGCGCCCCACTGTAGAATTTGGCAACCACCTCTGGTCGGGAGCCCCAATATATCTGAAAAAACCCTTGACTCGGCAGAACGGGCAGTCCGTTTGATAGATTTGCCTGTCTTAACAAACAGAATGCAATCTTTGGAGAACGGAAGTCAGGTGGGAATGCTGTCCTTGTTCTACCGGTATTTTAATGGAAGATGCTCTGAGGAACTAGCATCGTTGACCCCTTCGGCACTGGTGCATAGTCAGGAAACACGCCAAACACGCACATATGCTTGACATTTTTCACATGAGAACGAGTCGCTTTACGACTTTTATGACTCATTCTTGTGTTCAATAGCTCGGCTGTGAAATGATCTGCCGGCCTCTATGTTTCCTCCATCCTACAACATGAGTCTCTTCAAGACTTAAGTTTACTCCCTCCTATCCTCTAAAATACCCTCCACACAGTATCCCCAAAGATGATATAGGCCTTGAGGGAAATTATTTCTCTCAGAGCCTCCTTATGTGAGTTAATGTAAATAAAAAAAAATGCTCGTCGGAGATCTTCTGTTTATCGGAATGCGACAATCAACAGAGCGACTGGTTAACGATGGTCCGTTAGCCATTGACGTTATTAACATCATTGACATACAGTTAATCGACTATATTTTGTCACATTTTCAAAATACAGTACAATATCACTAATCCGGCAGTAATGCAGGCACAAGAGTGCCAGATTAGCGGTAAATTGGGATTACAGGAATGTACTTAAAATGGATAATTTTTTTTTTTTACATCGTGCGAAGTAGCACGTCTGACGTTGTATTAATACACCTGTTTCATGCCATACTTTCAGCTCCTGCTAAACTATTTGAAAAACTAATTCATAAATTCATTGTACCTCAAATAGATGCATATATTATCCCCGAACAGTATGGTTTCAGAAAAGGAAGATCTACAGAAACCAATCTGATGGTTTTCACTGATTGTGTTGCTAGGTCCCTAGATAGTGGATACCAAGTACACTGTTCGTATAATGAGTTCTCCTTATTAACAAAACTAGCCCAAATGGGTTTCTCCCTACGTATGCTAAAGTTTTTTAGAAGTTATCTCAAAAACCGGAAGCAATTTGTCACACACGGAATTTTTCAATCCGCTGATTTTCTTGTTTTTTCTGGGGTCCCCCAAGGGTCAATCCTAGGGCCTCTTCTCTTCTCTATTTTCATTAATGACATTGCTAAAGTCATCCGTTTTTCTCGCTTTCTCCTTTTCGCTGACGATCTCAAATTATTTCTACTAATTAGAAATATTTTAGATTGCCTACGTCTTCAAGCTGACATTGATAACATCTCTGAATGGAGCCTACGAAATCAGCTTCATTTCAATATCTCAAAATGCGTAGTCCTGTCTTTCACCAGAGCATTTAGTCTCACCTACCACAGATATACTATGCTCAGTCATAATCTCAAACGTGTTTCTACTATAAAGGATCTTGGAATCGTGTATGAAAGTAAACTTACGTTTCGTGTTCATATCGAAGGGGTATGTCAATCTGCATTAAAAATGTTAGGATTTGTCATTCGGACCGTGAGGGTTTTTCGGGATACTCGTACTCTTAGAATATTATACTTCTCTTTAGTCCGTAGTAGGCTGGAGAGTGGGTCGGCTATTTGGAATCCTCACGAGACGGGGTGCTCCCTCATGTTAGAGAGGGTTCAGAAAAAGTTTTTGAGATTTCTTTACATGAGGGAGTACGGACTCTATCCGTGGCTTTATCCAACTAACTTTCTTCTGGGCATGCTTGGATTTCACTCCCTGCAGCTCAGAAGAGAGGGGTATGCCGCTACCCACTTTTTTAGACTACTGCGAGGCTCCATAGAGAATTCAGCTATTTTGGAAGGCATAAGTCTTTATGTTCCTGATGACTATCTAAGGCAGCGTCATCATAGATTATTCTATCTTCCTACCTGTAGTTCTCCCGGTGGGGAGGAGTATATTGCTCCTGAACAAAATCTCACAGGATATGGACATATTTTGCGTCAGTGAGGAAAGATTCAAAAGGGAAATTCTATTGATTCTTGAAAGATCGATCTTCACCACTGGCTGAATTTATTTAAATATTTCTGAATTTATTTTTTATTTTTAGTATATTTCTTTTTCCTTGTACATTGTTTTACAAATATTAAATAAGTACCTGTAATTTCTCTTACGCATTAAATATAACATGTTTGTAATTGTATTTGAAATTCAATAAAAATATTATAATTATTATTATTTGGCAAGTTGCATATGTTTTGCTGATCAGGGATATGACACAACGAGTAAACAATAATTAAAGCGACAGGTACGTAATGTACTTTTGGCGCGTGCGTAAACGATGACGCTCGCAAGTTCACTGACACTGACTGGGGAGATGAAATGAAATAGAATCGTAAAATCGTCCCCATGACCCTTGTGTTTTCCAATGAGTTTTGGATGGTTACGTACAATCGTACCATGATTTGTATGCTGATGATGAGTTGCTGATTGCTAACAGTATGGAAGATCTAAAGTCCCTCGTATCTAGGATGAACCAAGTGTGTATGAAGAATGAGCTAATGATGAATGTAAGTAAGTCTAAGGTAATGGTGTTTGAAAGAGAGAGTACGAAAACAGTGTGCAATATAGTTGTGAATGATGAATACTTGGAGCAGGTCGATGAGTTTGTGTATTTGGGAAGTATGTTTACAACAGATAGAAAGACTGAGAGGGATATTGAAAGAAGGGTGAATGCAGGAAACTCCATTAACGGAGGACTGAACACAGTTAGCGCTTGCAAAAAATTATCCAAAGAAGTGAAGCTAGCAGTCCGCAATGGAGTGCTGATACCAACCCTGATGTATGGAAGTGATGCGTGGAATTGGTAGAGGAAGGATGAAAGTAGACTGATTGCTGTAAAAATGAGATCGCTGAGGCGTATGTGTGGTAAAACTATGTATGACCGTGTGAAAAGTGTTAAGATTCACAAAGAATGTAAGGCTGATTCAAGCGTAATGAGTAAAATGAAGGGACGCTTAGATGGTTAGGCATGTGGAGCAAATGAATCAAAAAAGAAGTGTAAGGAGAATATACGATGCGAATGGAAAATGAAACCGGGGACGCCTGAGGAAGACATGGCACAATCGAGTGAACCAAATACTTGGATCGGGCCATGTCAAGAGTCAGAACAACAGGAGAGTATGTGTGCGCACTTGCGATTTGTACAGGGTCAGCAGTTGTGTACTATCTGCAGTATCTGCAGTATCTGTACAGTACACCCTGTGGGCCCCCATACCTGAGCTGGTCACTTAGGGTAACACCAAGCATATCAATGGAGGGCTTGTTGGAAAGGTAATCATTAATATAAACAACTTCTTCTATTTTTTATTGTTTTTACTTGTATATGTATATTTTGTCAACTTTTCTGCTGCACCTTTTTGTTCTACATTTGCAGGTAATAATAATCTTTTCGTGAATAACCGTTTTATTGAGAATCCGATGGATAAATAATCATTTGTCTATTTGTGTGTAGAAAACATGCACGCTCTGGTGGGTGGTGTTCTGCGTGCACTGCGACCGCGCGCCCTACCTGGAGTTCTACGCGCAGCCGGCCGCCGCCAGCACGCACCAGCCCGCGTGGCGGCGGCCCCTGGCGGCGGCGCTAAGCGTCACGGCGGGTCTGAGACCACGGCCGCCCGGACATCGCCTCACGGTCCTGACGCCGGCTGGGAGTACGACGCTGGCCGCTCCCACGTGGTGAGTGATAACTAACTATTTATCAAGTTCATATGATGCGTAGGTTGGGCCTTAACCTTCGGAAAGTGACTAAATTCATTTATTTAGGGCCGGTTTATCAGTACAAGATAAAGGTTTTCTTATGGGTTTAGCCAAAATCCATATATAGGTCGTAGGCATAGACAATAGAAATCACAAGTATTACACATTTTGTCTATGATCTTAATAGAGAAAAGTGTTTATTTTTAATCTTTTTTCTTTGCAAAACCAGAAATGTCATTCTCCTGATCCGGCCCACCACGCAGTTGGTGTCCAGATGCAATCGCCACCAAGACGTGGATAAATCTCACCCCATGAACCCAGCTACCCCTGCTAAGTCACTTACCATAGCAAAGCACTCGGAGTGACCTATGGCAGAGGTGATGGTTATCCAATGAATGGTTTCAGGGGCGGCGGTACCTAGACCCGCCTCCCAAATTGTATGTTCACTATAGAGTTTGTTTGTCTGCGCAGGGAGGAGATGCAGGACTGGGTGGACACGCTGCGCAATAAGCTGCACGAGATGAAGATCCTGCAACCACGGGAGAATCTCTACTCCAAGCCTCCGGAGCAGCTGTTGCGCACACGGGCTCCCACACGGGACCCTACCTCCCCCCTCCCCCCGCCCCCGCCAGGACCGCGGGCACGTGTTCCCGGCACCGCCGACACCAACGTCGTTAGTGGCAATAATCTCGGCGGAAACAGCGGCAATGTTGGAGGAAACAGTGGTAGTGTTAGTGGGAGTAGCGGTAATGTCGGGGGAAGTGGCAGTAATATTGGAGATAATGGTGCTAATGTTGGGGGAAGTGGACGTTTAGATGTAGTGATAATTGAGGATAGAAGTGCAATGAATGAAACGGGAAGTAGTAATAGTGCAATTGTTGGGGAGGGCGCAAATGTTGGGGGAAACAGCGGTGATGTCGGGGGAGGTAGCAGTACAGTCCGTGATACAAAGATTGAGAACCTAGCCGAAACATCTGCCAATGCTTCAACGAGTGACGTAAAGACCAACATTACATCCGGTGATTTACTAACCAACGTGACCGTTAGTGTCACTCAGCTCGATACTGCCAACCTCACTCCCATTCCATCATCAGGTAGTATTGGTGACCCAATGGCATCTTCAAATCCTCCCAAAGTCATCGTGATGCTTCCAGACTCGGAGAATATCAGCACGAGGATGCACGTAGAGGCTCCCATCACCGGGACTGCTTACGAGACGCTGTGCGCCCCCCCGAATGCCAAAACCGACGCAGATCGCTGGAATTACCCCGCAGACTTGCAGAATCTCATCCAAAACGCTCAAAACGACGGAAGCAGCGAGTGGAACACTCGTGCGGATGAAAACTTTGCTCATTTCGAGCAAAACGTTGTCACGGTTGGAAGCAACAGCTTTGTGATTGTTGAAGACACAAAACAGTCACAGGATCTGATCAGGTTCGACGATAAATTAAACGATGCAAAAAAAAAACAAAACGACGATATTAGTCAGATTTACGACGATTCTTTAGACGATCCGTCCAAAATACGGCAAGAAAAAATGTCCGACGCTTGGAACAACGTGGACGATATAGACCAACAGTTGGATCTTTTGAATTTGGCGGAAGATGCGTCCAAATCTCCCGGTAATAACTTCTTGGGTCCGTCCGATTCGTGCGAGTTCGGGACGTCTCGCACGGCGAACATATCTGGAATGAGCGTGTGTCTGGTCGACTCGGTGCTCGGCGCGGCCAACGACTGCGACTTGTTCGCCGAATTCGACTTTGACGATGAAGTAAAGTTCGATGTGGAGAGTTCGTCGGGCAATGATGGAACAGTGAAACGAGATTCGAAAGGATACACACAGGTAATAATTGAGACCTATTTTTCAAATTTCCGCAATGATTACCCCACTCCCTTCATCCTCACAGCATAAGAATAAATAATCACAAGCAAATCATTATTTGTTTATTGTATTAATAGATGCCTTCCTCGCTCAGAATTATTTATTATAAAGTTATGAATTTGTGAATTCTCACTTGTCCTTTGGGTGCCATAATTGATTTGACAGCGAAAAGGACAGACTGCCAAGCAATTCGGTCTTGGCACACACTCCTTGCTTTATTCCCGTTCATACATCGTCTCAAACATTCTCTTGTTATTCCGACTTCTGACATGGTCATACATTAAAATTATAATAATTTTCCTTCTACAGGTGAATCTGAGCATAAAGAAGTCGGAAGGTTTCCGGAATAGACCGACGATAGAGCCATTGTCAGGTGTTGCCACTCTGCCGCAAGACGAGAGACGGGAACGACCGAGCAAACCAACTCCAGCCCCCCGAAGTAAAAAAGATCCAACGTGTTTGGATTCTCAAAATGGTACGTAATTTTTTTTTTCATTTTAAATCATCAAAGAAGCAACTGTCCATAATGCAGTGCCCTTACCAACCCTGATGTGTGGCAGTGAGGCACGGAACTGCCAGAGGAAGGATGAAAGTAGACTGAATGCTGTAGAAATGAGATATTTGAGGTGTATGTGTGCTAAAACCATGTGAAAAATGTTGAGATTGGTAAACAATGCAAGGCTGATGTAAGCCTAATTAGTAAGATTAAGAAAGGGACGCTTAGATGGTTTGGGCATGTAGAGCGAATAAACGAAGAAAGGAGTGTATGGAGAATATATGATGTGAATGTGAAAGGAAGAAGAAACCGGAGATGTCCAAGGAAGACATGGCACGATCAAATGAATCAAATACTTGAGTCGGACCATGTCAGAAGTCGGAATAACAGAAGAGAATGTATGAGATTATGTATGAATGTGAATGAAGCAAGAACTGCATGCTAAGATCGAGTTGTTCGGTGATCCATACTATCTGCCTACCCCTAGGGAGAAACGCCGTGATGGTTAGTTAGTTAAATCATTAGACAATCACTGAATTTGAAGGAAAACTGATGTCACAAATTTATATAAGACTTTTCGACTTCCAGTCCCCGACAGGGTGATGAAATTGACTATCATGAAACAATTAAAAAAATAAAGTTATTTAATTTTAATTTTCAGTGGTAGATGTTCTCAGTATTGTCCAGTGGTTTTCCCGTGTTTGGTGACTTGGTGTGTGGTACTTCCCAAGCTTCCCCTTTCCCATCTCCTCGGGGGTGTCCCAATCCCGCACTGACACCAGCCAGTCCGTATTCATGCATGGTATATATATATATATATATTTGTTTCAGATTTAAGCAAGCAGTCGAGTGAAGAAATGAACGAACCATTCGGCATCTACGTCAGTCTCACGCAGACCAGCGAATCTGCGGATCCGCAACGGCTTGACGACAATACTAACACCAGTAGCGCCAAACCCATCGTCGCGGCTAGGTAATTATAACATATTTTTAAGTGATGGTTTCCCATTCAATGTCAATGTCGCTATGCTTGACGGCTGATCTAAATTTGATCCAAAGCTGAAATGAGTCGAGAATCCCCCTAGCTCCGGTGCTGTGTATTCGGTGTACAGGGTTCGCATTTAGAATTTTGAATTTTTTAAGTTGGATATAAATGAATAATTTTCATTTGTTACTTATATGGAAATCATTTTATTAGAAGTACATAAGTAAATAAAATATTGTGAAAACAAGGAAAAAACATCGGCCACGCTCTTTACAACCGGCAGACTGCTGGCTAGTACTGACGGCCGCGGATGGTGGCACGGTGAGCGATACTACCGCCTACTACCACACCACTCAGCACGCACACATACGTATATAGTTACTTTTTTTTCTGTATTTATCGAAAAAACATTTTTTTCTGTTCGTTCGATAAATATTTATATGTTTTAATTCTTTTTTCCAACACATAAATGTATTGCCGGGGAACACCTAAAATATTAACTCTGTGTTTACTAAATTTACACGGATATTTACATAATTAGATACGTGTCAAATCAGTTGACTGCACCGGTCAGGAAGGGTTAACGCGGACCAAATGTCATCAATTCAAAATGGCTCTGATTTTTATTTTGATGGTCGTCAAATGTGAACCTAACCCATGGTGCTCTGTGGAGGGTCTTTTAGAGGATAAGGAAGGAGTGAACCTGGGTCTTGAAGAGACACAGAGGCCAGCAGATCATTCCATGAGAACAAGTAGTAGAAGCGACGCGTTTTCATATGACAAATCGTGCCCAAAAGTTGGGCGTGCGTTTGACGTGTTTCCCGACTGTGCGCCGGTGCCAAAGGGATCAATGACCC